>JACXGK010006493.1:0-28580 GCA_016801125.1 Novumbra hubbsi
TACGCTCGCTGTCCGACACTGTAGACGGGGACCTCGTCCTGGGAGGTGAGGATGACGAGCGGGGACGGGTAGCAGGAGGTTTCTCCCGACGTTGTTCTCGGAGGCTAGAGTCGATCCGTTGGGCCAGGGCGACCAACTGGTCCAGGGTGTTGGGTTCCTCTCGCGAGGCCAGCTCGTCCTTTAGACACTCTGAGAGACCATTTAGAAAGGCACCCTGTAACGCCGCTCTCGGCCGAGAGGATCCGGAAATCAATGGAGTAGTCTGCAATGCTGCAAAGTCCCTGACGCAAGCCAAGGAGCCTGCGTCCCGCGTCCCGGTCTCCCTCCTGTTGGTCAAAGACCTTTAAGAGTTCCCTCGTGAAGGTGGTATAGGCGGAGCAGAGAGGGCTGTCGCTTAGCCAAACTGCAGACGCCCATGACAGGGCTCTGCCCGACATGGCGCTGACTAGGTACGCAATCCTGGCCCGGTCCGTGGGATAGGACAGCGGCTGCTGTTCGAACAGCAGGGAGCACTGGAGAAGAAACGGCCGAACGCGACCCGGCTCCCCAGTGAATCGCTCGGGGGGAGCAACGTGAGGCTCCCGATGTTGAGGGGGCGCTGGATGAGGGGGTGAGTGTGCAGCGCCGGCAGTAGCTCCCACTGCTGAGGGTTCCGACCTCTCCTCCTGCAGGTGGTGTCGGTCGCTCCTCAATGTGACCACCCGATCGTTTAAGGTGACCGAAAGGTTTTGCAGGAGCTCCTCATGCCTGTGGATGGCAGCACCCTGGAGATTCAGGGCGTGGTGGATGGGGGTGATGTCGGCTAGATCCATGGTTTGGCCAGTTCAATCTGTAAGGGGGATCCGGATGAAACGGAGGGTTGGTAGGGGATCCAAATGCACGACGTGAGGGAGGAGGTTGCAGTTCAGAATGAATGTAGCTCTGAGTGGAATGAGCGGCGTAGAACGGGAGGGTGCGAGCGTAAGAGCTCGGATAATAATCCGGGGAGGAAGCTCGGGCGAGACAAGCGGAGTGGAAAAATACCAAGGCTGGAAAGCCAAACAAAACTGTGAAATACACAGGAGCCAAAAACGTAGCGACGTAGGTCTAACCTAGTATAGGACTTCGTTTGAACTGGCAACTGGGTAGGGAAAACCGGAAACTTAAATAGGGCCGCTGATAGATGATAAGGGACAGGTGTGCGTAGTTGGCAGTGTGCTTGATGACAGTGGTGCTTGGTGACAGAGGTGTGTACCGTGGCCATGGGCCACAAGAGGGGGTGGTAGGACCAGAAACAGAGTCAGGTCAGGGCGGAACCGTGACAGTAATGTTATGTGTTGTGACAATAGGTAATTGAGATATTATCACAATCACCACATAATACCCTAATTATAGCTTAGTACAATATCATTAGACCGGAACAAGTTTTAAGGCACAAAGAAACGTTGGATTTGGCTGTCCGGCTAAACTGTCCAATAGGAAAAGAAGGACAACCATCTCTCATCTATGGGCCTTTATCGTAGAGTAGCCAGAAGCCACTCCTCAGTGAAAGGAACATGACAGCTCACAGAGTCCTTTGGGTGACTTCAAGCAGGCTGTCATGTGCCTTTTACTGAGGAGAAGCTTCTGTCTGGTCAATCTATCATGATCTGGGTACACATTAGTTTGATATTAACTTGGTTTTCTATGTGCTTTTAACCGGTAAAGAAAAAACAGACAGGCTTAACTAAAACAGGAATAATTATAACTTTAGATATCCTCTATTAACTCAATCTTGTATCATTACATACAGAAAGGAAGTATCAGAGTATTAGAGTTTGATTAGAGACCTCATGCTTCTGGGGCAGAATTGTTGGAACCACCATCTGAAACTAGGAAACCAGAGAAAACATTTATAACAGATCCAGTCAAGACCAACCTGAAAAAAGACACGTGAATATTATTAAACCTCTTTAGACTACTAGATAAAATGTGTTCTATAGACATCTAGATAAAACATAAACATATATTTCCTTTTTAGTGCTCACTTTAGTATGGGAACCAGGCAGACATTTATTGCTGGTTGGACTGAAGCCCATGAAAACAGAGATGATTATGATGCTATTATTGATGTTGATAAGTGGATCAATTCTTTGATCAGATAATGATGAGCTGTTTTTTTTGTTATTCTATCCATTGGATGTTTTCATGTTTAAATGAAAAAAAACCTGTTGATATCAGGGTTATGAAGGAAGGACACAAAGGCGGACAGCGATCAGGTAAGTGCAATCAACTATTACACAGAATGTTTGTGGTAATGGACAGGCGAAGGTTGGCAACAGGGCTGTGGGTAGGTAGGGTCTAGGACGGTGGGCAGATGCGTTGTCGTTGGGCAGGCGAAGGTTGGCAATGGGGCTGTGGGTAGGTAGGGTCTGGGACGGTGGGCAGATGCGTTGTCGTTGGACAGGCGAAGGTTGGCAATGGGGCTGTGGGTAGGGTCTTAGACGGTGGGCAGATGCGTGGTCGGTGGGCAGGCGAAGGTTGGTACACGGGGACTCTAGAAACAGGCAAGGTAACTGGGCAGGGGCTCAAAAACAAGGAATATGGAACGCTGGATACGCTGCACATGATAAGATGATCTGGCACTGCCAGCTGGGGAACCAGGGACTAAATACACAGAGGGTAATGGGAAATAGACAACACCTGGTGGGGGTGGAGACCAGAGAACAGGTGAAACACATCAGGGCGTGACAGTTGATAAACGAAAGCTGTCCACTAGTAATGATGTCATAGATAAAAAGATGTGCTGAACTGATGTTTCTGTACAACATCATGAGATCTGACACATTTCTGGAGTCTGAGGGGAAGACAGATCTACTGTGGAGGACAGAGAGGAGAACACTGCTGGGGAGAAGTGATACCACACACACACACACACACACACACATTTTTACTCAATTAAATAGGTACTCTGAGTTGAACTGCCCTTAAAATCATCCTGGTTTTATTAATCTACCGTGTAGAATGCTGCTGGAATGAACTTTAATGAACAAATTGTAACATGCTACTACATGCTACATGTAATATGCTACTTTGTTATTATAGCATTAACATGATTGCTAACTGAATAACTGATAAAATAATTCCTATTTTTGAAGTCTTGAGCATTTTCGTTTCTTTACCTTGACCAATACATACCAATACAAAAAATCTAAATCCCAAGAGTCATAGGAAGCACTTGCGGATGATGCATAGATGCTAATTAGAAATAAAAGACATAACTTCATCTTGTACAGCTTCATCTTGTACAACAGCAACAACTGTTGTACCCTCATGTGAAAACAAACTGAAACCTTGATGCAGAAACAGCCTTAACAGGAGTTAGAGGATTGATTGTGTGTCACCACTCTCCCAGGAAGATAACCTATTTTGAGATCAAATCTAAAGAAAGAGAAAATATGTTGAAAAACCAGGGTATGAACATTTGATCGCTGACATTAAAAGAGATCATAATACGGGGGCCTATAATTTTGACCCCAAAACTTTTGTGAATCGAACTTAAAGCGCGCTTGACGTCGAAAATACGCACCCTGTTACATTTCTATTCATATCTCCAGATTGGTAAAAGATTGGTTTTTACCACGTTGCAGGAGACAGTCTTCCAAAAATAGTGTCAAATTTGTATTTCTATAAAGGAGAAGACTTCCAAATCTCAACGTCAAAAACATTATCATAAAAACAAAAGCGCACCTGTACATTTCTATTCATGTCTCTGGAATTATTAATTATGGAACCCTACAGTTTTTTCTGCTGCAAAGAATGACATATAGATTGTGTATTTCTATATAAAAGAAGTTTTCCAAATCTCAACCACAAAAACACTGTATTTCATGACTTCATCAAAAAAACTCAACATTTTATCTGTGGTTAATCTGATCAGAATCAAATCTGATTTTCATATAAAATGATCTCCCATCAAGATAGGGAGGCTAGAGGGACCCCAAAATGACAATTTTGGTTCAGATTTAACAGTTTTTGAAAGAAATAATGCAGTGTTTCTGTTTATTGTGTTATATGCTCATACAATAAACAACTTAATAGTTGTTTTGTACCCCAGGGGATGTTCAAATTAGAAATATAAAGCCCTACCTGTAGGAGTATACTATGTGCTTTTAAAAAAACATAAATTTTTATATTCTCTTATTCACACACATTTTCACCAATTTACTCATGGAGTCTTCTCAAACAATGTTATCTATTCATCCTAATACTAATTAAGGGTTTTGTGAGTCCACAATATATAGGACATCATTCTAATACAAAGGATGACCTCCTGAGAGGTCAAAGGTCAAGATAGTGCAGGCGAATTTTGGTCATCCCAAGGCCTTAGACCTTTAAGGGCTTTATACAAACTCTCTGAGCAATTGTATTAAAACAATAAAATTTCAACTTTTTAGCCAACTTTTAACTCATTATTGTATAATTAATTTGGTAAATGATCAAATAAATTTGATTAAAATGATCTGTTGACAGACTAAATGAATTGCTGTGGTGTGGCATTGTTTTGTTATTACTGGTAAAACCCATCAGAATCTCTGTTCCCATGTGGGCCTCCTACCTGTTTACCTGTGACCTCATTCACCAGACCCCCCACCTGACCTCTAACCCAAGTGACATTGACCTCAAGTGCTGAAAACGTAACAAAGACAATACATAGTGTCTTAAGGGGGATAAATCAACAATTGCACTTCAATTGGTGATGAACACGGCTGCTCGAATTTTAACTCGAATTTTTTAAATTTGAACCAGAACTAAAAAATTTGAGCACATTACTCTAGTATTAGCCTCTCTACACTGGCCGCCTGTTAGGACTAGGGCTGATTTTAAGGTGTTATTGTTGACTTGCTCCTACTTATCTTGCTGAAATGATCCAACCAAAATTACCTACATGTAACCTACTATCGCAAGATGCAGGCCTTCTGATTGCACCAAGAGTTTCTAAACAGACAGCTGGAGGCAGGGCTTTTTTGCAAAGAGCTCTGCTACTGTGGAATAACCTGCCAAATAGGGATAGAAATGCAGACTCAGTGCAAACTTTCAAGTGTCTGCTAAAGACTATTTCTTCAGCATGGTCTACGGCTAGAGTAGCCTGGCCCAGAGGTGTGAAGGTGAACGGAAAGCCTTGATACAGTCCACCCCTGCCGTCTTGCCAGGTGGGCTCTCATCTCCACTGGGATGCCCTCTCTCCAATGCCATTCAAGGGCGGAGTCACCTTTGGCTGATGCTTGGCAGTGTGGGTGGATTGATTTCTTGCCCGTTGGGTCCTCTCAGGGGCCTTTCCCTGATAGAGCCACAGTGTCACTGGACCCCCCTCTCTCAGAAACAAGGTTTTAAGATGCTATATTATTGTGCCTGAAGCTCCATGAACCGGCTGGGTGTTTTTGTAAAAGCACTTTGTGACAACTGCTGATGTAAAAAGGGCTTTATAAATAAATGTCATTGATTGATTGATACAATGAGTTATTTATCCCTCTACAGTCATCCGGTAGTATATTGCTACGAGTTAGTGCTGCATTTCCTTCCCCCCCCCCATATTTTACAAAAGGGACAACTTCATATATTTGAGATTTATTACCCAAAGTGAAAAATTTCAAGCCTTTTTTCTTTCTATTTTGATGATTACGGCTTACAGCACATGGAAATCAAAAATCCAGTATCTTCCACACTCCGCAGTCAGGCAGGTGAGCAGTAAATGACCTCAGTAAGGCTGTACTCATCAAATTAAACCCATTCCAAAGTGTTAAGAAGTAAGTCCTGAAAAGTAAAAGAACAACAAGTACATATATTGTGGTAGGACAGAAAGAAAACATTCACCATCAAACTGAATCAATCAGTCATTGCAAACTCTGGAGAAATGAATGCTGACAACATGTGACAGAAAAGCATTTTTTGGACATATCTTTTGAAGGTTTGTAAGGTAAAGTCCTACAATGTGCATCACAGCAGCAAGATATGTGGCAGACACATTGTTGACTTGTTACATTGTCATTATAAGTACATCACAACAAGTGTTTGCCATTCATCAGTGAATTTGTACCTATATATGTATGCTAAATGAAGTAAAGTTGACCAAAGCAGTAAATAATGACAAAAATGTATCCCCAGATTTTTTGGAATTCTTTCACAAGCCCTGTTTCTGTGAATTGTCCCTGATAGGAGAAATAAAAGGCACAGAACATGAATGTTGCAGTCTGGCGGTGAAGGATGTACAATACCACAGTGCCCTCTACTGGTGACTGTAACTCCCCTTGCCAGGATTCAGAGAAATCACAAGAGTTGGCTTGTGTGTATGTCTGTTTGTTTGGGTAACACCTCCTTTGGGTACAGAAAGGAGGTGTTGGGTCCCCGAATCCTAAGAAACACAGCATTCAGATAAAAGGAATTCTATTTGGGTATTGCAACCAAGGTCAAATATCAAAGTTACGTAATCTATTGTTATTGATTAGAACAATGGTTCTCAACCCATTCCTCAGGGAACCCCAGACATTCCAAATCTTAACTGCAGCCCGGAACAAGCACAGCAGAAACACTAATCAAGGGCTTGAGGATTATGTGTGCTAGCTAAAGGGTAGTTCAAATACCAAGTTTTAATTTATGTAGAAGGGATACTTCATGTCATATCACGTGCATTTGAAACAGGCAATATAAGATGTCCTCAGATGACCTAATATTATTGTACAAGGAAATCAAACATTGACTGTTCTGATCAGCATTTGAAATTAGCGTTGTAGCTCAATCATGTAGTAAGGGTGCATTCAGCAATGTGTTGACGCTTCCTAAATACATTGTGCAAATCATTAGGTTGAGCAGATATGCACATTCCTTACATCATTCACTCAAAGCCAGAATGTATTAGACAAGTGGTTCCCAACCAGGGGTACTAGGACCCTGGGGAATACTTAGCAGTGCTATTTAGTTGGTGGTTTAGTAACAGAAAATGTTTGGGAACCATTGTATTTACCCGTCATCTGGGTCTATCTATGTTTGTCTCAAATGCGCGTGTCAGAACTTGCCTGCAAAATGGAAGCAGAAGAGTCTGTTTGCAGGGGAATTCCAAAGACTGTATTTCTACAGGCAATACAAAACTACATACAAATAATCAAGAACACAGTCAAAGGACACGTTGGATGTGATACCCATTATTGCATGGTGTTTATAGTGTGGGACAGGAGAGGTTAAGTATTTCATTTAGATAATGTAAAGTGTCTTTGGGTCTATAGAAAAGCACTATATAAATTGAATGTATTATTATTATTATCCATATACTGTAACACAACATAGTGTCAAAATGAGACTGACTTTAACACATTTCAATCAATAACACAAATTATACTATTTACAGAAAAGTATATCTGGATAAAGCAAAAACAAATACAATTATATTTATTGACTTATATTTACTGAATATCTTTTACCATATTCTTGACAACAATTAACTGATTAAACAGCATTAATAAGTACCCCCCCCCCCCCCCCCCCGATTGTCCAGCACTAGTAACTTACAACTAGTAATACAACTAATGACACGTCAATTTACCACATAGAAAAGGATATACATAAAATAATATAAATACAATAAATAAATAAAATAAATAGACATTTAAAAGTCTCAACTAATTACTTTAATATTAGCTGGCCAGTATTATATTGCCTAGAGTCCATGAAAGATACATACTCCCCAAATCTCGTCCTTCACTTTGTTACACATAATTTCTTTGTTAGGAAAACACATAGCCAACTCTGCTATCCACCTTGCCATCAGCCTTTTACTGCCAGTATGGATGCATCACCAAGCAGTTAGCTGTGCCTCTATAGGAATGTCCATCTTTGTGATTTGGTGTCTCAAGTACATTGCTCCAATATGTTTTTAGAAGGGGACATGTTAATTGAAATCAAACAAAATAACTTAATCCATAGTGTGTACTACACACCGGAGAGAATGCATAGGATGTTCTAAATATTCTGGAACTTCGATGTGTTCTTAGAAGCCAAACTTTGTCCGTCATCCACTAATTTAGGTTTCTCTATGTTTCATGGAAACATACTACTGTGTGTTGTTGAAATATATTTAAAACTCATGCTTTTCCAGGTTTGCGGGGTAAAGTCAACTTAATGAAATCAAATCCTGTTTAAACTAGTTTTAACCTAATTACATGGTGGTTCATACAGAGAGGACAACTCCAAGATGAAAGACGCTGTTACATGGCATGCAGCCAACTTTATAACTTTGCATAGGTAGACCCCTCCCCTCACCTGTATCAGCCAATCAGAAGCACTGGCGGGAAAACTCAACCGAGAACAAAGGCTCCTTACATCCTCTCAATGCCACGTAATCAATACAAAATGGAGGATGTAATCGATATACAAAATGGATGACCTAACCAATGTTTACACACATATATAGGCACATTAAACTTATGCAAATAACTAATTATGCATTTATTAATAGGGCCTATGGATTTGACCAATACAATTTATCCTCTACAGTGTCATCAGCATAACAGTAAAAAATGACATTGTGTAGTGTTGATTAGGTCGAGGCCCAATTAACCAGTGCAAATGTCACAGTGATGAATGTTGAATACACAAACAATGTGAACAGAGAAGACTCAAAATTAGCATCATCAAATTGGCCTGGGACTTAAATGTAAATTATAATGATGTTCCATTCCCTATTCATGATATATTGAGATACTTGTTTGCTTGTTGCTTTTACATTCTGTTTGATAAACAGGACAACAACCTCAAACATAGAGTCAAAGTCACACTGAAGTGTGTTGAAAATAACTGTTTAACAAAGGTCCCCATCCAAGTTGACGGTGCTTGAGATATTCTGGTTTTAAATGATTTGTACTTTTACATTTAATACGGAGGTCTAAAATAAACAAAATACTTGTACTCAAGTGTTTTACTGGGTGTTTAGATGCAACATTTTGTAGTCTTTGGTTTTACTCAAATATTACAATTATATAGGCCTACCTTTTACACCACTGGTAAGATGTTGTAATAGCGTAAATGTCCCACATTCATCCATTATGCATTTCTTCAGCCGTGATACTGTACAGGGCTCTTGTTGCCTTATTATGTGCTTCGGAATGTGCCACACATTCTCCATCGGAGACAGGCATGCTAGCACCCACACGCTTTGTGCAACCATGCGCTTGTAATCCAGGCACGACGTCTGGATGGCAGCATATGTTGCCCCAAAATGTGTACATATCTTTCTGCATTAATGGTGCCCTCACAGATGTGCAGGTTACCCATGCCATGGGCACTGACACACCCCCATACCATGACAGATGCTGGCTTTTTGACCTGGCGCTGATAGCTGCTTGGACAGTCCTTTTCCTCTTTGGCCCGAAGAACACAACAGCTGCTGTAATGTAATATGAGTAAAATGCAAATACATTTTTAACTTATTTGAAAAGCGTTTTTCTGGATTTTTTGTTGTTGTTCTCTCTCTCACTGTTCAAATAAACCTACCATTAAAATTGTAGACTGATCATCATCAGTTTGTCAGTGGGCAAACATACAAAATCAGCAGGGGATCAAATAATGTTTTCCTCCACTGTACATATGTATGTACAGTATGTACCAAATGTAGCGTATGTGCAGGTACCATATTAACTCGACGAGTAGAGTCGTTGAGGAGGCAAGGACTAAGTGGAAACCCGAGGTTGAAATAGAATGGTGCTGAAAATCTGGGCAGAACTAGTCTGAGGCTGTGACAACATTTGCTTTGTCCTCTCAAACTAAATTATATACAACCCAATACCCAGTTAGTGTAAAAACACAATACACTTTTGTGTTTTTACAAGCTCTTCTGCTAGTGCAGTTCTGTTTTTCGTTTGTTTTTGTTAACAATTCTAATCATTTGGTTGATTTTGTTAACAGAGAAAGACCTCATGCTTGTGGAGCAGATTTGTTGGAGGAGCTGGAACCATCATCAGTAGCTACATGGCAACAAGGCAAAACTCAAAAAACAGGTACAGTGAAACCCAATACATCCAAAAAGACATAATAAATGGTTCAAGTGTGCCTAATAAAGTATTAGAGATCTGTTTCAGGCAAAATATTAGAATAGGAAAAAACATGAAGGCACTTACTGTTAGCTGGAACAAAGCCTGAAACACAGAGAAGAACGTGATGTTACTGAGTGTGGTTATACAATTCAAGAGTATTCAAAACACTGCATTCCTACAGCAGAAACATCACATAAAACACGACAACACAGCTGTGTATTTAAATGAAGCAAACAGAACATTTATCATAACTAACTACAAATGCACACAAAACACATTGATAAACACTAGTATTCCTGTACCTGTACTTCATTACAAGTACATCATAAATATATGGTAATAGTAAGTGTGTAACTGTACATCTAACCTAAGGTAGATATTGTGGTTTAAAGGTCAGAAAGGTCAGAATGGTTTCAGTACAACACAAAACATATTGTCAAGAATTATAAAATAGTCGCTTTTGTTCACTTAGCAAAATATACCACACTAAATTAAATTAAAACAATTGTCATTACTCTTCAAACATCCTTTTTGGACTACTTGGCCAACTCATTAGGTTGTGCTTTGGCTTTGTCACACAGTGTGGGTAGACTTCCTGTTTGCTGAAATAGGTACAAGTGGGTCACTTGGTACAAGAACCAAGAACCTTTACAAAAAGTGTTGACAGCCAACATCAACACCTCTCTGTCCATCAGTGGCAATCTACTGGAAAGTCAAAATGCTGCTGAATTTAAGACTTAAGACAAAGCTGGAGGTTTCGCAAAACCTAATTTTACAACACTACATTTCCTCCAAGTATCGTTCAAAAACAGTTAGAAAAGTGCAAACCATAATATATTTTGATATTAATCTACCCAAATAATTGTATTTTAACAAAATGAACTTTTTTTCAAGCTCTATGAGATTTAACCCAGAAGCATTTAACACAACATTTATCTTTTCTGGTTCACATGACATACGTTAAGAGGCCAGTACAGTACTGTGTGGTTACAAATACGTGTTCCATTAAAGCCCCATGTAATAGTTAAGACCACTGTTCATATTATAATAGAAACAAGAGTTTCTCTTCACTCACCTGTCTTACTCCTCCTCTTCCAGATGACGACCCCAATAACAACAGCAGTTATGACCAGGAGACCAGCTATTAACACTCCAATGATGGGGCCCATGGAGGTGGGATCATTTACACCTGTAATCATCACAACAGAGCATTAGACTGTTACTTGGAGTTAGAGGTGAACAAGGAAAATTGATTTCTGCAGGTTTTAATGTTTCCAGGGGATTCACGCAGGAATCCCACTCAAATATATATCAAAGTGTGGAGCAAAAGGAAGTCATTTAGACACAAATGATCAGCTGGCAGGAGAAGTTATTTTTAAATTAGCACAGTAAAAGACAATCAATGTATTTATTGGACAGGAAAATGGTTGGGGTAGTAGAATGTTTGTGGGGATCAGGACAGGATGAGACAGGACAGGAATTCATATCCTCTCTATAAACCTCTACTGTGCGTCACACACCCTGGTGAATGTTTTGATTTCATACTAATGAACTTTGACCAGCATCTCTTTTCATTTCAAAATAAGAGTCAGGAGGTGACTGTCAATGTGAAAAGAGTATACAATCAACAAGGTAGTGTAACTGAGTGGAGTGTACTTCTAATATTCTCTAATGTTGAATCAGTAAATCTCTCCATCCTACCCCGGATAAATGAACTCCAGTGCTACTGAGAAGTGTGTAATTAAAACAGTAGTAAAATGTTTTAGGTCTAATTAATGTTAAATCAGTAAATCTCTCTTACCCCTGTTGGTCTTTCCCCAGTTGGTCTGGATCTCATCCTTTGTCAGATCCTTGATGAAGTCCTTCTTGATACCAGAGACCTGAACCACACACTGATACTCGTTGTTCTTCCACTCTTCAGGCTTCACATTCAGATGGACACTTTTCTGGAACGTTCCATCATTGTTCTGGAGAGTCTCTCCAACCTCCACATCTTCACGGTGTTCTTGTCCATCATTCTTCCAGGTCACCATGACTCTACTGGGGTAGAAACCTGTAGCGTGACAGGTCACTGGAGAGGAAGGGGTCTTCTGGAGGAGAGTCACTGATGGAGGAACTAGGGAGAAAGGGGGAGGGAGGAATAGAAAAGAGAGGATGGAAAGGGGAGAGAGGAGGCCAGAGAAAAAGTTATAAGAGAGACAAAATGGAGGGGGTGAGACTTTGTATGCACTGTGATATAGATGAAGTACAGAATCAACAGCCCTTCTAACTCCACTGCTCCAATAACAACTCAATCACTTTTTATCTTCAGAAGTATGAAGAAAGAATTTAGGGATTTATATATTCAGTTTTTATAACCCTTCTGAAGCTAAATATTAGCGTTATTGCTCCAACATAAGGTGACATTCTTTATTACTGGCTTCACATTGCTTTGGTAACAATGGTAACCACCCATTCTTGACAAAATAACATTTATTTAATTAAATTACTTTTGAGAAAAAGATGAGAATAAAGAAAATGAAAAACAGACAGAGACAGGAAGCACTAGGGAGAGCGAGAACAGGAAAAGAGAGCAGGGGTGAGGAAGGAGATGAATGAAAGAAGAGGAAAAGAAGAACAGAAACTGGGAGAGAAAATATGGAGGAAGGGAAAGGGGGGAGATTGAGGGGGAGAAATTACTTTGTTGTTTTTCTTTTAGAGTTCCATCATGTTTAGTGCCTCTGTACCTGTTCTCATCAGACTGGTCTTCCCAAAGTCCAGATACTTCTTCAACCAATAAATACAGGTCTGGGTGAGGTAGCTGTTAAGGTACTCATTGTAAGCTTTGTCATTATCCCACTTGTTCTTGGTGATGACTGCCTGTGGTTTTGGAGCGATCCATGTTAATGTCTTCAGGTCAAATGAGATGAAGTCTTCTCCATCATATCCAAACTGACTAAACCCCCCTGTGACTTCAGTCTCATCATCACACTCACAACCATACATCATCTGGAATACATGAACACCTGAGAGAAACAGGGAGAAAAAGACAGAGATTAAAAATGTGTTCCTCTGACTGTTTAGAACCCCTGTCAGTCAGCAATATCACTGTTATCATCCTCAGATGTTTAACCATCTCCACTACAGACAATGTGACACCTTGAACACAGAGACAGACAGAGAGACAGACAGAGAGACAGGTAGACAGATAGACAGACAGACAGAGAGACAGGTAGACAGACAGAGCTGATGAGGAACTCTGAGGGTGTGGATCTATTCTAGACCAGTTTATGTGGAGCTGGTTTTATGGTCTTGAATATACACATTGTGTTTTGTAAAGTTGTCTTATTTTAAGTAACTGATGTTGTTGATCAGACTGTTATGTTTTGAGGTGTGTGTAAATTGTGTGTTGATAAATAAACGCTGTCCCATATGATGTAACAGATCAATAGAGAAAGTGGGAGGAGTCTTTTCAGTCAGGAACAACAGGAGAACCAGATGGAGACAATCACATGACCAACATGTGGACACTGTAAGGGTCATTTTGCTGACTTGAGGCATTCATTGATTATTCACTTTCATACAAGTCTAACTTTCATTAAGAGAGACAGAGGATGTTGGGGTCATGAAGCTATGTAGGAGGATCTGGTCTTTGTTAGTTGATGACACCTATTGAGTCCTGTGAACCTTTGACCATCTGTTCCTGCTATGACAGTGTTGTTCCTAGATCAATTGGTATTAGTTGGGAGCTATGAGGGCACCTGAATAAACACAGGAAGGGAACATTGTTTTGACACACCGCTAGACTGAATTATACAGAATGAATATGCAAATAACCTTTGTGTATAAAGTGTGGTATGTAACTCTGACATGGTTGGGATTCTTCCCTGTCTCTCTGGGTGGAAGGGAACCACACTCTCCTTGCCAGTGAATCTTTAATAAACTGTTCATTTCTTTCTTACCAGCCTACATAGTCAAATTGCCATGATAGACATTCTGGAAGGAGTTACTGGACAAAATCATCCCAAACAAGGAAATACTGTAAATAAAAAATATGGTTCATAAAAACAAACAGGAAAATATTTCCCACTCCGATAACATTGCAGGTTTTTAAAATCCATCGTTTCCTCTACTTCCTTCCCTCCTCCTACTGTTTCCTGAGTCTCTGTGAGTCCTGCTGTACAGCCCCAACCTCTGCTACCTCACCCTGCTTCACACTGACAGGCCACTATCACTATTCACATCCAGTTCAGTCACAGTAGCAACACTGTGATGTCATCTGATTCCTCCACACACTCACTACACACACACATGTTACACTATTTACACTGTAGTGGTTTCTTCCTATAACCTCACTGGGTATCTTACATTCCAGTGTTACACACGTAGGCAAATCATCTAACATACGTAGAACCAACTGACTTTCCACCTTCCTTCCATCTGCTACACACACTAATCTACTTCCACCAACTGACCCTAACAACAATCCATCTCCACATATAAACCTCTTTTACTGGTGTCTTGATTCTAACATCATAGCTTGTCACTTCCTATTCTGTCAGTATAAAACCATTTAAATCTGAGCTGACAGCCTCATCTCTCATAGCAACATAAACACTGTTTTGATCCTGTATGTAGATTCACAACTCAACACTGTTAAACTAAACTCCTGTATTCTCTCTTCTACTGGACATATTCTGACTCCTTCTCTCCCCGTCTTGTAACGTCCACTGGGTCAACATGTGATCCACTAATTCTATTTCCTGTTAATATTCCCACCTTCCTGTTGGATGTTTCCTTATCAGACGTCATGATTTGTTCAACCTGCTGTGTCCCTCCTCTAGTCTAGTAAACATGGTGCCACTCCTCTTGTCTTCTAGTTCCCCTTCTCCTGTCACCTCCTACTGTACCCTGTATTCTGAACAGATGCCTGTCCTGAATCTCTCTACTCCACTGCTCCTGTCATCTCTTCACCCTCATTGTCCATATGACATATTTAGCCTGTGTTTCTCATAAAGACACAACGTCCATCTCCTCACTACTTAGAGTCTGTTTAGTGAGGTCATCAGCTGCCTCATTCCCCTCAACCCCAACATGGACTGGTACCCCAGTCAATCTAATCTGAACCCCCATCTGTCCCACTCTGTCATGCAGGGTTTAAAATCAACACTTGCTACTTGCCAAAAGCAGGTAAATATAGTCTTTGTCGAGTAAATCATAAAGATTACACGCCACACCTATGAATCTTTACTTTAAATGGATGTGCGAGTAAATTAATTTAACATGTTGTGTTTTATAATATAAATGATTTCCCGGTACCCACCAAATATCTACCTTGTTCATTTTTGTTTAATTGTTTTGTTAGCTAGTTGGCCACTGTATTATTGTTAACACTTTTTTAGTTAATTGATCATCTATTTTTGTTGTGGTTTGGATGAGAAGAAAGAGGTGGATGTGGGGAACACCTGGAGAAACACCATGAAGTGTAGATTGTTTATCTCATCATCATGGCACCTGTCGGTGGTTGGGAGATATTAGGCAATAAGTTAACATTTTGTCCTCAAATTTGATATGTTAAAAGCAGGAAAATGGGCCAGCGTAAGGATCTGAGCATCATGGGCCAAATTGTGATGGTCTAGTGGAGTCCATGCCTCGACGAGTCAGAGCTGTGTTGGTTAATTCCTCTAAAATGTTTAAATCATATTTATTTATATTATTTTATAAAAATAGTCTTAAATAAATTGTCTATCTTGCACTTAAATGCGAATACCATGGAATTTATTCATTCTAATGTGTTACGCCTGAGTGTTGAAACAGTTTTAATGTTAACATTAACAGAATTAATGTTAATGTTATGATCATTACACTTACAAAGCCTAACTGTAGAAACTACGCCCTAGGGTGAAACTGAGAAAAGTTATTTGATTGTCCAGCCTATTGTGTAGTAGGTAGACTAGTGGAAATACAGTTAATAACGTATAAAGTACAAAGTCGTTAATAGGTTATTTTATGCATAATATTTCCCAATTTTGCTATAACCCCAAAAATGCAGATACGACACCCTGCCTTTGTATTGTCATCAATAGCTAGAAAGAGTTGATAAGGGCAAACTGTTTTAACTACAGTGTCTTAATGACTTAAGTAATATATCTTGTTTTTAATAGTTTATTTTCAATATCAGGAACATTGTTTTATTTACTTATTTTCTTTATTGTATTTCTAATTAAAATTTTTAAAAGATATGTGGGTGTTTTAATATATAACAATCATCCTTTCCCTCCTTAACAAGTTGATCTACATTATCTAATATAGTATAAACATCATCCTCATGCTCCTGTTTATTATAAATAGTAAATAAATGAGTATATAAACACTAAGTTGTTTTAAACAAAAACATAAAAACAAAAACTGCTATTGCTTCAAATAAAATGACCTTGTAAATTGCTGTGCTTGTTAGTTGGATGTAAATATTTACATGCTTGTCCCTGCAACGTTACTGTGTTGTGACTGCTTTAATTCAGGGATATATCCTACTTAATGTGTGAAAGAGGTCTATGACTTTATATTTATTTAGGGCACGCTTGTGAATGAGACCTAGGTCTCAATGTCTCCCCCTGGTTAAATAAACTTTGTTAAATATCACAACGGAGAATCAATGGAGCTCTGGTCCATTAAAGCAGAGCAAAAATGATTCATCACTATCTCCATAATGATCCTTTTTGTTGTTAATCTGCTTCTTTAGTGTGTAATCAGATCAGAGATGAATGCAGAGATGAATGCAGTGTGAGGAGACAGATCTACTGTGGAGGACAGCGACAGAGCACAGCGTTGGAGTGGGGATAACACACAGACACACGTTCTTTTATTAGTGGACATTTCTCTTAATTTGTGTTCAAACTTTGAGTCAATCTTACCTCTTGATTGGTTGAAGCGTTCCATAAGAACTCCCACGTTGTTTTGGAATGATGGTACCGCACCCCTAAAAATGTTTATCTGTTGCCCCACATACTCTGCTCCCATATTCACCTCCACCCAGCTCTGTTTGGCCACAAAGCGGTTGATCCTGCTGTCGAAGTAGTTCATCAGTTGATCATCCACAAGGCCCAGAGCCACAAACTCAGGGAAGTTACCAAGCCCTGTACTGCCAGTATAAAAGGCTTTCCAAGTGTGAATCACTAAAAAAGTGAGTACAATATATTAGTTACGAAGCATATCACATCTGAAATACAATGAAAGATGTAAACCTTAATCCACTTGCATCATTTCTGTGGTGTTGTAGTGTCGCTTGAAGAGTGACGGTTTACGTTATATTCATTGGTGTTTATTGGTTATATACATAATGCCTCCCTAGACACAATAAAAATGTGTTTATCACGTAAACACTGAAGTGTTGTCACGTCTCCGCCTACTGGTGGCCGCTCCCCTGTTCGCGTAGCCCCCTGGCGTTCGACGTCGCCGGCCTTCCAGGCACCATCGTTCGTGTTTGTCTTGTTCCCCATGTCCTGTGAACGCATCCCTCCCTGATTCCTTCCAGCTGTCCCTCGTTAGCTACATATATAATCCTTCATGTGTCTTGTCTCTGTGTTTGTTATTGTCTCACTGTTCGGTGTGTCAACTGAGGTGCGCCCCCAGTGACTTTGATTCACTGTTGACATTATTTTGTTCATTATCAAAGGAGTTGAATACTCTTCGTGATCTTACTACAGGTACTGAATAAATCCTGTCTGTCTCGCCTATCTGCGTGTTGGTCCAATCTTTCTACAAACCGCTACAAGTGTATTAATTAGATATTTTGTCTTTCATACAGACATACCGTTTTGCTCAAACTCTGGCAGAAATTGTGAAATCTTGGCATTGATTTTGAAAATATGACTGATCATGCAAAACTGTCTTTTAGTTAAGGATAGTGATCATATAGGCCATGTATTATCACATAGTTGTTTGGCTCCTTTTCAGATCATTATGATAACAGAAATCACCCAAACGTCCCTGATCAAAAGTTTACATACCCTTGAATGTTTGACCTTGTTACAGACACACAAGGTAACACACACAGGTTGAAATGGCAATTAAAGGTTAATTTCCCACATCTGTGTCTTTTAAAATTAAAATAAGAGTCTGTGTATAAATAGTCAATGAGTTTGTTAGCTCTCACGTAGATGCACTGAGCAGGCTAGATACTGAGCCATGGGGAGCAGAAAAAAACTGTCAAAAGACCTGCGTAACAAGGTAATGGAACTTCATAAAGATGGAAAAGGATATAAAAAAATATCCAAAGCCTTGAAAATGCCCGTCAGTACTGTTCAATCACTTATTAAGAAGTGGACACTTCTGGGATTTCTTGATACAAAACCAAAATCAGGTAGACTAAGAAAGATTTCAGCCACAACTGCATGAGGAATTGTTGGGGATAAGCACTATGTCTGGAGAGGGTCAACAAGGCCTCTAGTGAAAAGAATCCCATCCCCACTGTGAAGCCTGGGGGCGGCTCACTGATGTTTTAGGGGGGTGAGAACACAAAAATAAACTACTATTACAAGTTGTCCCCCACTTTTGCTGTTTTACCCTGAATACTAGTTTTTTGCACCTTTAGTTCTATTCACACAGGGTAATTCGTACTACAGGGGATTGACAGGGTAACACTTAATACAAAACAAAACAAAAATATTTTTTTTCAAAACCTGAATCATATTTTACATTGGCATTCATTTAAAGAATATGCATAATGTTTGATAGGATTTTCTTCTCTAGAGTCAAAATACCTTTCAATATCCCTATGCTGGTTGTTCTTAATTAATAATCACCAGATGGTTAATCAGTTAACATTTGGTGAATATACTGTATACATTTGAAATTGTTCTGGGGTGGTTGGATTTGAACCCTTTCTTGGGGCCAAATGCGGCTTAAATCTTGCTGAGGCTGCACACCTCACTGATTTCCTGATTGTGTGGGATGTTAGGATCCACCATTTTCCAGCAGTGCACGTGAAGTGTGTGTTAAAGATTTATTAAATTACATTTCTTTATTCACGTCTATATTCTGGAATTCGCTTTTACCAGTAGTGTCACATTCAAAGTGAGGCGTCCAGGGTTCAAAATTAGCATTGGCCACCCGCCAAATGCGGCTAAATGTAGTCTTTGTCGGGTCATTTATGGAGACCCCACGCCACATTGGCAGGAAGAAATAATAAAGTAATTTAAGCACTTGAGAAAGCAGCTGCCATATAGTTAGGCACATGTTGGTCAGCCATACAGTTGGTAAATTATCTTTGACTGAAAGTGCATAAGTGCTCAAGTAATTTTTTTTTAATATTTATTTATAATAAAATGTATATGTTTTATAGTATGATTTGTATGATTACATTTACATTTTCTGAATTGAAAAGCATTATTGGAAGCAACATTTGCATTTATTTTATGTCAGGGTACATGGCTACAAAACAAAGAAAATAATGGAATCAATACATTAAAACCACAACTTAAAGTAATATAAAGTTCTCATTGGTGGATCCTTATTTGATGTAATAAAGGCTTAGACATAGAGGTGGTATCACGGTCTTGGGTGTGAGTGGAACCAAATGCAGAATTTTTTTAAGGAAACTGTGAATTTATTTAGACAAAAACAAAACAAAACACGAACTATACACGAAATGAAAGGTGCTGGATTAAACAGCAAAAACAGATAACTAACGAACATAAAACAAACCGTGAATAAACATACAGACGAAAATGTTTGCCTATCCACTGTACAAAGGAACAAACAAAACAGGACCGTGAACGTGGGCATAATTACAAACAATAAACCACACCGGGTGTGGCTCAAAACCTAACTTAAGTAGGCTCCCCAATCAGAGGCAACTGGCAACAGCCTAGAGGCACCTCTATGTGTCATGCCCTGACTGTGAGCCCCGAGGCACAGATTTGGCCAGGGGCCCCCAGCCAGGACATGACAGGTGGGTCCTAGTGATTTACAATCTCATTACATATATCAATGGACCAACATGATTTTTTATACTGAACATGTGATTATGCCTGTGTAATTATTTGATAATTCATTTTTAATGGTCCAATGTTTCTATGGTCACCTATTAATTCAAACTCAATTTGTAAGGTCAAATGGACTTTCTGTGACAGTTGTCGTTAAATAAAATGATTCCGCAGGTGGCTCTAAAATACAAAATGTGTTTGTGAGAAAACATTGAGTCTTATCAAGAGAGTGTGATCTTCTCAAGGTTGAGCATTATAGGCCGATTCAGGGTTCTTATTAATTTTAACAGAACAGATGCTTAAGTGAACATGGACGTTTTGTCAAATATGAATTGTCCATTGAACTACTAGTATTTCCATTTGCCACACGTGATTCTTGTAACAAACAATTGCAAGACATTATTACGCAAACATATAGAGAAGTACAAGGATGTAGAGTTCTGGATAAACTAACTAACTAAATGAATAATACTATATATACAGCCCTTGTCACGGTTGTAGTGAGGTGCAGAACCAAATGCAGACATTTTGAAATGAAAGGTGAGTTAATCCTATAACAAAAAGAACAAACTACACCGACTGTACATGTAAACGAAAGGTGCTAACCAACATAAAACGAAGTACAAAGAAACATGTAGCGTATCCACTTGAAAAAGGAATTAAACATTGACAAACCATGAACGTTGTGAGAAACAAACAATAAACCACCCAGAGTGTGGTGAAAACCCTAACCTAAGTAGGCTCCCCAATCAGAGTCAACTGAATGCAGCTGCTCTGACCGGGGAGCCCACAGTGGCATGGAGAAGGCTAGAGGCCTCTCCATGGGTCATGCTCTGAAACGGCCAGGGGCCCGCAGCCAGGGCATGACACCCCTTATTTGTCTGCTCTAGTCTTTGGCAGTAAGTAATTGTGCACCTTGTGCTTCCAGTTCCTTCTCCTCAGTCAGAGTCAGTTGTACGCAATTGTCTCTGATTGTGGAACCTATTTCAGTTACCTTATACTGTTCAGTTTTGGTTGGATCATTGTCGTTTGCTACTGTCAAGAGTTACTGTCATTTGTTGCCTTGTTACGTGTTATATTATGAGTTAAGTCTACCTTGTTTTTTCACCTGTACCTGTTTTTGTTGGAGCGTTTGAAGTTTTCTTTGAGTTTGTTAATCATCTGCTAATATCCTAGGTTGCGACCAGCCTTTTTCGTTTCTTGTTTGTGTGCCTATGAGTTGTCTCTGGAGCATCAAAAAAGGATGTTTTTCGGGTCACCTCTGCGTTTGTGTTCCACCTCCTGGCCAAGCCCTGACACTTTAATTAATGATCTTCGTTTAACCCTTCAGTATCTTTACACTTCACCATATACTGTATTCATATTTACATAATTTCCGTTTGTTTTTTCTCTAACGTTTCATTATGTTGACCAAACGTCATGCAGCTAAATCATTACATTTGCCTTAATGAACACACCCCTGACAGTGCAGTGAATTTGTGGCATTATACTGTCCTAATCAAAGATTCTGCTAATCAGAGATTCCTTCATACAAATCCTTCCTCAGGTATTGAGGCAAACTAGTCTAGTAGTCCTAAAATGCTATAAAATGAAATAAACTTTATTAAACATATAAGGCCTACATTTTCTAAATATTAAATAACTAAATACCAACCAGCAGATATTGTAGGAAGATGTGTTATTCCCAAGATCAGCAGGATAAAAACCTGGAAGGTTTGCACAAATCAAGTCATGATGAGCTTCAATGTTCTTTTTGAGCCAATGAGAATTTATCTAGCATCAATGGTCAGTAAAATCTGTTAAAAAATCTTATGTTGAGTCAGGGTGTTAGAGCCAGGAAGGGAAATGTCACACACCCACACAGAATGAATATGCAAATAACTCACCCAATCTGTAAAGGTAATGTATGTAACCATGAAATAGTTAGAGATACTTCCCTGTCACTTGTCCTGTCAACACGGTGTTACTACAAGTATTTGGTCATGCCATACGGTCCCCAGCCGTGTTCCAGTCCTTCCGCAACGAGGTGTTCCAGGATATGTTGGGGAGGTGCGTGGTGGGGTACATCAATGATATCCTGGTTTACCCCCAACATACCTGGAACATGTGGCCCACGTCCATACTGTCCTCCAACAACTACTTGACCACCAGCTGTATGTCAAAGGAGATAAGTGCACCTTCCCCCATTCCACTGTCTCCTTTCTGGGGTACCGCATTGCTCTGGAGGGAGTGAAGATGGAGGAACTTGAGGTGGAGACAGTGAGGTCATGGCTAGTCACGAAGACCATCGAGGAGCTGCAGAGTTTCATTGGATTTGCCAGCTTCTATGGCCGGTTCATCCAGGGATTCAGCGTCACTCACGTTGTTGCTAAAAGGCCAACCTCAGTGCCTCCACTGGCCCCCGGAGGCGGAAAAGGTCAACCTCAGTGCCTCCACTGGCCCCCGGAGGCGGAAAAGGCCTACCTCAGTGCCTCCACTGGCCCTCAGAGGCGGGAAAGGCCTACCACAACCTGAAGAGCACCACTGCTCCTCTACTACGCCTCCCGGATCTCCACAAACCCTTCAAGGTCAAGGTGGATGCGTCCGTGGTGGGGGCAGTGCTCTCCCAGCAGCATTGAACATCTCCCAGACTCCACCCCTGTGCGTACTAAACCAGGAAGCTGACTGCTGTGGAGAGGAAACACGACGTGGGTGACGTTGGCACTGGCGTAGTGGAGACGCTGGCTAGACAACGTCACATACAGTGGAGGGAAAAAAGTTTTTGATCCCCAGCTGATTTTGTACGTTTGCCCACTGAAAAAGAAATGATCAGCCCATAATTTTAATGGAAGGTTTATTTGAACAGGGAGATGGTTCCTGGTCCACTGGGTGGATCTGGTCCTTTAGTGACGCATCCGGTGGATGGGGGTCCGGCTGGGGGTCCGGCGTATGGAGTGGACTTCATCCTGGACTGTTGGCTACAGCTGGCTGGGTCCAGTACCTGTATTTCTGTGCTTGTTGCCCGGATCTGCCAGCTCCCCGCGTTATCTGGAGCCGGGCCGGGGGGGCGGGGGGGCACTGTGACAGTTGCTCCGTGTGGCGCTGCGTGCCCTCTCCCACGCCGGAGTACTAACTGTCAACAGGAGACGGCACCACGTCTTCAATCACCTTGTTTTTGAGTTCCTTGTTTGCACCAGCACCTCACGGTGGTTGTTTATATTTGCCGTGTGTACCGTGTGCAGAAAGGTTCTCTAGTAAAGACTATTGAACTAGTTTTTGGCCTCTCCCTAATGGCTGCCTGCCCTCGCTCCTCACAGGTACACCTACCTAGTAGGGGGTAGGACCCCTTTACGCCCACAGAACAGAATGAAGTTCTTCGCTGCATGGATTCAACAATGTGTTAAAACGTTTCCTTACAGTTTTATCAATGCTGACTCAATAGCATCAAGCAGTCCCTAAAGATCTGTTAACCACCCATTCCAGCTGTGAACCTGTCGGTTCAATTCATCCCAAAGGTGATCTATTGGGAATTACCTAAGGTGAAATCTGGTTATTTCTAAATAGGGTTCGTAAGTGCATGAATAAAATGTATTATGTTGTGTGTGAACTAGCAAACATAATGCATTACAAAATATTATTGTACTTTTTAAATATTACTTTATAATCACTGATACACGGTCAGATATTAATTCCTTTGCTGATATTTATTGATAAGATTGGGATATTCTGATCCAAGATCAGTCAAGAGTTAACTTCTACATTGATTGTGTCCATGACGGAGAAGAGTGAAGTTAACCAAAAAGGCTGATCTTCAAGGTCATGGCTAGTCACGTAAGATACAACTTTTTACCACTAATAGGAATGGTTAGGACTGGTTCAAGAACTTGAGGGGGTTTCACAAGGAGTGGACTGAGGCTGGAGTCAAGAGACAACACCACAGACATGCTGGCTAAGGAGTGCAGGTCTGTTGGAGCTTGTCTCTGTGGGATTGAGTCCTGCTATACTGTTACATGGTGTCAATATCACAGCTGTGGGTTTACCTTTAAATACATGTTTCACACACACACGTTTAGACCAAACCAACCCTCTCCCCAGCTTGGTGTTCCTGATCAGCTGACCCACTATATTAACTGGGTTACTAATTGGTGTCAAATGGATACAGACAAATACAGACTCTGACTGCCTTATCTGATACACTGACCGTCCCTGTGTGTTTCAGGCTGTACAAACTGAGGAACAAGAAGAGGATCTCTGTGTCTGCTGCCTCTAAGTTGCTGTCCAACATGATGCTGGGCTACAGGGGCATGGGCCTGTCAATGAGCAGTATGATCATTGGATGGGACGACAAGGTGTGTGGGTGGTGAGGGAGGAGTGGAGGGAGTGTGTGGAGTTGGGTTTGCATATTCATTTGATAATATTGTATTACAGCCATGGTTTTCATCCTGACGGTACCCAAAAGTATCATGTCCATGCGTCCTCTACTAAAGGGATGTGTTGTGTTTCTGTTCAGGGCCCTGGTTTGTATTACGTGGATGACAACGGCACTCGTCTCTCTGGTCGTATGTTCTCTACCGGCTGTGGTAACAGCTATGCCTACGGAGTGATTGACAGCGGTTACCGCGAGGACATGACGGTGGAGGAGTCGTACGAGCTGGGTCGCCGTGGCATCACCCACACCACGCACAGAGACTTCTCTCAGGAGGCGTGGTCAACCGTGAGTAACCGTGCTCAGAACCTACCCTCATTATATGTTGAGTTGACTTGACTTGACGTGGTGAAGCCATGGGAAGGATACATGCAGATATTGTTTGTGTATATATCAGGTGTAAATTCTGTGTTAAAGGTCATACCAAAATAAACCATTATGATCTTATTTATTTATTAGCATTTTTTCATAGAAACCGAAGAAAGAAATCATATGCTAAAGCCATTGGACAATAACATGTAAACAATACAATTTAAATGCATTTACGTATTTTAAATACATGTAATGTAAAAATAAGTGTGTGTGTGTGTTTATCCAGTGTATCACATGCAGGAGGACGGCTGGATAAAGGTGTGTAAGGAGGACGTGTCAGAACTGATCCACCACTACAAGAAGGGCTTGTTCTAATCCCAGATCAGCCTCCACATACAGACAAAGACACAATGTGTTTTCTCTACTGATCCAAACACTGCTTCTAATAAAGATCATTTTCTATTTTTGTAGCCTAAACAGTCTATAACTACAACATATTTTGAGTCAATATCTCACAACATCTTGCTGCAGCTGTTTCAATACCAATACTAATAAAGTACCAACAATTACAATTACATTTGACATCTTATTAATTTAGCTGTAGCTTTTATACAGTGACATTATATAATTTATTCTCAATATTTTCTTTTTTATATGCATATATTTTGAGTGAGGCAAAATGATAGCCCATCGCTCTTGAATACAGAATATCTGGACTAATCAGACCACATTGTTCCAGAGACCAATCCTCAAGCACCCCAGCAAATTCCATCCTTTTCCCCAATTAGCCTCACTAACTGGTGGCCACACAGCTGTTTGGTCCCACTCCTGTGGGTTTATAATCATTGTGCTTATGGAAATGCTCTTACATTCTCCTGAGACCCGGACATTGATTTTTGTCCTTTGTAATAGACAACATTTCCGAATTTCTGACGTCCCGTACATATGATATAAACCAAATTAATCTTTCAAAACCCCCCTATACGTTTTTAAGTTGTTATTATAACTCCAATTACAATGTAAAAATGAAAACACATCTGAGCAACATTTTTCCCACGGGGTCTCAGGAGGTTATTGAACATGGCCTTGAGTTTTTTTTCAATTTGAAATCACCCAGCGTTTAAAAGATCTCCGATCATGGTCATTCAAGATTTATTCCAAATTTGACGGTTCAACACTATCTCCCCAGGTTTTAATAATGCATTGCATAGTTCTTAACCCAATTCCAGTAATTTCCGCACTCTCCATTGTTTTCTATGCTTGATGCCAGCCAATCATTTCACCCTTTTGAAACGCAAGTATATTTTCCACGAACACGGGATACAACTTCCAACATGGTTGTTTAAGAAATGAGTAGCTATTCACTGCATCAGTTAAGGTAATATTGGTAGATGAAACATGTTAATCACTGCAGTACTTATTTAGTCGTTGGCTCGTAAGTATTTGCTTGTTTAAAACATAATAGTGACCTTTTGGGGGTTAGGCAGTGTACCTGCTCCAAACCAGTTAGCAATGTTTTCCCAGGTTCTTCCATTTGGCATTGTACCATAAACCTTAGTATTAAAGTACACCAACTATTTTACAAACATTAGGTTTGTACCCTGAGAAATGTGTTTTATAACAAGACACTTCAATGATTGGCATGAATTTGTCATAAAATGTAAGTCGCCCTTTTGTTCTATATGTGCATTTTCAGAGCTAGGACAGCAATATTTAAAGAGAAAATATTAGCTAAGCCTCAGTTGGTCCATGACTAACATACCTTACAGCACCACTGTTCACTAAAATAGTATTTTAATAATAAGTTTCAACAGTATCCAGCAAACTAATTAACTGTGAAGTAATCTGTTACCAGGCGGGATGGAATACAACAGGTTTTGCAGTACAAAAGTCAGCTCTAAAATACTCTTATGGGGATTTCAGATTACATACCCAGTGTGTCTCCAGTGATTATGACAGATGCAGGATTGAGATAAATGTTTTTGCACATATTTTTTCCATTCATGTAAGAGGTTAAAACATGAAAATACTTATAATTTAATATAATATAATTTTAACATTAAGAATTAGGTTCTGTGTTCAACGTTGTGGGAAAGCATGAATTTCTCAGTTGGGACAACTTGTACTACCAGAAATATAAAACAATGATTGCCTTAGTCAAGGGCGGATCTATATTCTATGAGGCCCCGGCAAGTGTCTTTGTAATATACACTATATGGACAAAAGTATTGGGCCAAACCTCTTAATCATTTAATTCAGGTGTTTCATTCAGTCCCTAGACATGCAGTCTGCCTTTACAAACATTTGTGAAAAAATGAGTTGTTCTAAAGAGTTCACTGAATTCAAGAGTGGTGTTGTAGTGGGACGCTACGGTTACAGCAAGTGAGTTTGTGACATTTCTTCCATCCTAGATATTCCACATCAACTGTCAGTGGTATTAATGCAAAGTGGAAACTTTTAGGAACCCCAGCAACTCAGCCATGAAGTGTCAGACCACGTAAAGTTACAGAGCGTGGTCGCTGAGTGCTGAGGCACATAGTGTGATGGACGAGTCCAGGAGAAGGTTTCCTGGCTGACCGCACTGTGCCAACTGTAAAGTTTGTTGGAAGAGGAATAATGTTATGGGATTTTTTTTCTGTGGTCTGCCCAGACCCATATATTCTACTGAAGGGGAATGTTAATGCCTCAGCTTACCGAAATGTTTTGGGAAATTCTATGCTTCTAATTTTTTGGGAACAGTTTGGGGAAGCCCCCTTTCGGTTCCCACATGCAAGTCATACAAGCTCCTGTGGGTGTAATGTGTAGGTGTCCCAATACTTTTGTACATATAGTGTATCTTAGGCCACTGTTATATAGCTTGAAATACAACTGTTGCCTCCAAATTTCTCCAAATAACTAAAGATCAGGTCTTTAGTAAGGTGTGTTCAGAGGATCAGGTCTTTAGTAAGGTGTGTTCAGAGGATCAGGTCTTTAGTAAGGTGTGTTCAGAGGATCAGGTCTTTAGTAAGGTGTGTTCAGAGGATCAGGTCTTTAGTAAGGTGTGTTCAGAGGATCAGGTGTGTAGTAAGGTGTGTTCAGAGAATCAGGTCTTTAGTAAGGTGTGCTCAGAGGATCAGATGTGTAGTAAGGTGTGTTCAGAGGATCAGGTGTGTAGTAAGGTGTGTTCAGATGATCAGGTGTTTAGTGGGGTGGTTTAAGGATTCTTCCTCAGAGAGGAAATAATTTAAACAATACCAATAAAATGCTGTTAGCTACTTTAAATACATCTATATGTCACTTGTTGTGAGTACATCTGTCTAATGTACCAAAGGCAGGAAGAAGGCCAGGATACAATCCAAGGATGCTGAGATATATCAAATAATAATTTCATCTATCCTGCCTGAACAAAAAGGGGCAAAGTGTGCAAAATAATACAAAACAAATGTTTTGGCTTTATGGCTTCATCAGTGTTGTAAATCAATGAGGCACATATCCCTTTAGACACACGTGTACAACCACAACTGCATTCGACAACAAAGTGTTGGGGGGAAAAAAGCAATGAGCCCACAGTATAAATAACTGAGCACTGGTTTATGAAGATATTAATGAAAACATGGTACTGCAGAGAAATCTAATAGTATCAAATGGACACCATATACAAAATGTATGTCTATGTGTGATGGTGGTGTATTGTATACGTGTGATGGTGGTGTATCGTACACGTGTGATGGTGGTGTATTGTATATGTGTGATGGTGGTGTATCGTATAAACGTGATGGTGGTGTATCGTACACGTGTGATGGTGGTGTATTGTATACGTGTGATGGTGGTGTATCGTACACGTGTGATGGTGGTGTATTGTATATGTGTGATGGTGGT
>JACXGK010006494.1:0-28587 GCA_016801125.1 Novumbra hubbsi
TTCTAAGCCAATTGCCTAATACTGAGAACACGAAAAGAGAGAACGCAGTCTGAAGCAGCAAGGTAGGGACCAATGAATATGTAAATAAAATCCCCACACAAATAATATGCAATTCAAGATGTTATTTCATAGATAATAAATTATAGGAAGTAATCTTCCAGAATTAACATAATTTTGTTGCAGTTCTTTCTTTTGACAACAGGTGGGGCTGTGCCTGCCCATAATGACCAGATGCCACTGTGAACTTATATAATTGAAACATCAGTTTGAAACTCCGAAATAGAATAACTTAATCAACGTGTGTGGCTTGTATCAGGCATCTACCCTAAAATTGGTATGAAATCGTCAATTTCTTGGTGTCAGCATTCAGCTGGACAACTGCGCCATGTGTCATGCTTAGAAGCAATATGTACTACTTAATCTGATAAAAAACATTTGTCTTCATTTTTATTTAGATACACAGCCTGGCAAGAATATTTGCAAAAGTGGAGGTTTTATATAGAAAATAGCCAGTTGCCTTATTTCGATCCAAGTTGGCTGTTCCAGAAACAACGCTTAAAAAAAAAACTAACATATTTGCATTTTTAATTTGACAAAATATCACAATTTGTGTGGTATATGGACAGCTTAACTCATTACCTAAAATGTGTAGTTTCTGGTTTGGGTGTTTGTCTACTCAAAGTATCATTCTTGCATCCAAACAGTGCATCTTCCATTTGATGAATGAAAAGATACTTCTAATTCAAACCTATTGCTTTCCTTTGTGACTGAGCTTGTCCAAGATGCCCAACAAACCCTCATCATTCTGTAACCCTGAATGGCATTATTGGGGTTGATATCTATGTTTATAAACACAAGATAGGTTAAGATGATTATTGTCTTGAGAGGCAGGAGATGCTTGTTTGGATTATTTTGTTTACAGTACAAAGGAAGGGTCATATGAAATTATGTTTACTACTGCGTTGATTTTCAAAACATTGGCGCACCAGGGTTCTGACTGGTTATCTTGTCTTTTGTGACATTAAACTAAACAGTGTCTGGATCAAATGTATGAATGAATCAACCCATGGGTGGTTATTAGGTGAGAAGTTGATGCATCTGATGGCATATATATTAGGCCTAAGTCTACATGAATAAGTCTACCCATGAAAGGGGTTATTGGGTCAGAAGACTGATGCATCTGATGGCATACACAGAAGTCTACATGCTTATTTTGTCTTATGGTCTACTGGCACAATCCTCTGGTGAAAATAATGTATATAACTAACATCAGACGTGACAAGTGTTTTATAGACAGGCTATTTTGACAGATTAAATGTATCTGTACTCTCACAAAGTATAGTTATTATGAACTATGTATAATCATTATGTCTTGAATGAATAATCAAGAAACAATCAAATGCATTATAGAAGAGTTGTAATGGCTCTATAAGTTTCTTAAACTTGAGCCACCAGTATTTAATAACAAGGTCTTATAGGAAAGATAGCAGAAGGTTGTGAAACAATGGTGGAGAATTGGGGTAGGATCCACCCAGGGATTAGGAGAAGTGGATGGCCTAAGAACGTTACATAAGACGCTACTGTATAACGCTACAGACGCTACTGTTCTGCAGACCGGCTCGGCTCATTGACCTTCAATAACATCTATGTTTAAATTCACAAGCTCCTGAGTTGTTTCAGCTTTTTGGTAGTCTGAAAAGGGAAATGTTTCCTTGACTATAATTGCAGTTAGAACATCTGATCAAAAACCAAAATCAAGATTGATTGAATCCTTCAGAACATTTTCTCAAGTTTTTGCTTTAAATAAGAACGTGTTTTTAGTCAATTTACCTGGGACAATAAAGGGTAAACACAAAAATACACTTGTTGGACTACCTGTAAATTTAGGCCTATATAGTAATTAAAGATGAATCTAGTAAAATGATAACCCCACAACATGAGGACATAACATTATTGTAATTTTACTTTACCAGTGATATTTGCCTCGGACTTGTAAATTACGCAACAGGAAGACCTACATTTTTAAATACAAATATTTACATGAATGCATAAAATAAATCATACTAATGTTGCAAAAATAATGTCAGATTAATAAATACGTGTAATAATATGTTAGAAAAAACACACATTAAAACAGTAAAAACAGTTGAGAAGCCATATTCTTGTCTACTTACTACTGATGTTTTGGGTATAACTTTGGATGATCCCTTGGAAATACTGCTGAGTGTTTTTATGAGGCTGAAATATTATGATGTAGCACTTGGGGAGGAAGTAGCAAAGTAGGATGCTATATTCACTAGACATGATGGACATAGCATTGAGTAACTCAATGTATTTTCCACGGTATAGTATTTGTGCCGTGCAGAAGGCAATCCAGGTGAGTATCAGGAAAAGCAGGTAAAAGGTGATTGCCTTGGCCTCGTTGTAGTTCTTCGGCAGGTCTTTCCCCATGTATGAGAAGATGAAGCATATGCTTGCAATGATTAGAGTGAATAATAGGAACATGACCTGTACATTTCTCGTGGAACACTTTAGTATGATTTGATCTTTATATGATATCAAGTCATTGACTGGTGCGATAGGGCTAATAGTGAACATTGCTGTAAGCCACAACAGGCTGAACACAAAAACAATGGTAATAACCAACCACTGTCCATTCACTTTCACCCACCACTTGTGAATCTCGGGAAACTTTGCAGCAATTTTGAAAATGCAAACTATCTGAAAGGACCGCACGGCAAAACAGGCTAAACAGACAGTGTAGAACAACATAAAGGGAAAATACCTCAGAACACACCGTGCACCTGTTGGTTTATCAAAAAAAAAGAAAACACTGACACTACTTGTACTCAAGCAGCCCAGAAGAAGGAAACACATTGGCCCACCGGCTGACTTAACAACCGGCTTGTCATTGTTGAGGGCAAAAAGAATAACAATTGCTAGTGTCAGTGCTAGCAGGATGACTGCAGAGAACATGAGTGTGATGGCAAAAGGGTCTGAGAAGGGTATATACTCCACTGTCCGCTGTGTGCATTTGGTGCTTGCAGGATTGGACCACTCTGTCTCCTTACAGTTGCTGCAATTATATAAATCTGTTTGAGCAGAAGACAATACACATTTCAGCTGGACATGCATACATAATATAATCATCACTGTAACTTTGGAACCAGCTAAGACATATTCATTGGTTTCTTTGTAGGAAGTAAAACTGAAACAGCTGAAAGTAAATGTATTTTCTTCAACCTAATGTGAACCATTATGGTTTCCTGGTTTTGCTGCAGAACAAACAGATACCTGACAATTCCAGCTGCCACTCGGCTGACCCACCCCTCCGAACCTAGACGATCCTGACAATTCCGTCTGCCACCAGGCTGAACCCCTAATCAACCCACCCTGGACTGTTCCTGTGCTGCCAATCTGATCGTGCTTGTCACCTAGATCAGGCATTTTAGACTCTGGACATAGCTCATGTGAATTTATTAATTATTAGCAGTATTCTTAAACATCACCCTGCACAGCCACAAGAGGTATGGCCACCCTTTTGAACCTGGTTCCTCTCTAGGTTTCTTCCTACACTCCGGCCCCCATAGGGAGTTTTTCCTAGCCACCGTTAGTTCCTTTTTTAGCAAAAGAGTCGCCTGGGATTAGCTACTTTAATGAAACACGTTTTTCATTAAAGAACATACATTTTGATGAACAAAGTCTAATTTGCCATTTGTCAGTTCCGGCACAAATGTTATCCCAAGGCAAGCGTTGCTTATGAGTGTTCATATGTATCTTAATTCTACCTTGATATCTAGAGCTCTTACTTGAGTAATTGACATAGGTCATACTGGGGCAGATTTCACACCGGAAACAACATTTATGAATTCCCTCTTTTCTCCTTGCAAATCCCATCAAACATTCTTCAGAACACCTTGCAAAAGGCACCTTGAGAAACACCAATTGTTAGATTGAAAATACCGTAATCATACACTACATGAAAAAAATATTTTCTAATGTTTTATTTAATGACTGATACAATTGTCCCAGGGAAATGACTTACTTGGTCAGTATGCCAGCGAATAAGAGTATCATTGATAGAGAAGTGAACCTCCACAGTTGGATCAGTTTCATAATAGCCAATTTTCTGGGGCTTGCCACTTTGGTTCCAGAAAACAATAGAATAAGAAGTGGATGTTGGGTCTCCATTCTTGTCAAATGTAATACGTCGGTCTAAGAGCGTGAAATTAGACCTCTTTAGTTCTTGTAGAATCTAAATTAAAAATATAATGTAGTTACTTAACAATAAGCATCATGCATAACTGTAAACATTATTTTGCCAAAGCTAAAAACACATTAAACATCATACCCAGTCCTCTCATATTCAAGGGCTTAAATGTCATTGGACAAATGAATGTAACCCTAAACAAAATGTTAATTGTTCATATTTTGATGTGAATCCATTGGGTGATTGTATACTCCAGGCAAGAGTATACAATCCTCACATTTTCATTGTTTATTCTATATTAATTAGAAACATGTTTTATAATGTCAATTTACCTTGAAAATGTGATGAATGTTTTGTTTAGGTATGGGGGGGGGGGGTGCAATAATTTTTTTATCATCTTTAAATGCAGCAAAAATGTGAAGCATGTGATAGATTGGTAGGGTTAAACTGGACAATTCAGGAACGGCTGCTTTGGGTTGCTGTCCAGAAAACTGTCCAGAAGTGTGTCATGTTGCCACGTCTACCTTAAAATACGCACGTCAGACTGACTATTACCTCGTCACAACTGTGACCTAAATACATCCTCACCTTCAACTGATGCATCCCAATACCCGCAAGATTATTTTAAATGGGGGTGCTGACAGTGACTGAGCTCGAACAGGGACGCAACAGACCCGGACTAAGAGGACCCCCAATGACGTGTGTTTCGAACACTGAAAAACGAACTACGCGTCCAAATTGGTCTCGGTCAACCTTTAAAATGGAATTTCGTAAACTTCTCAGGAGTTGCTGAGGGTACGACAGGGAGGCCACAGCACCCCCACCAACCCACGGCTATGCGTGTCCTTATCCTTTATGTGTATGAAGTGTGAAATGCGTTTGCTGTATAGGAAATGTGCACATCATTAAAAATGAATATGCTTGGCTAATAAAGATTCATTATAAAGATAATGAAGTGTTAGTTGACAACTGATCAATAAAAGTTTTCAACTTCGGAACCCGATAAAAATCTTTGATCAATGAAATAGGTAAATGGTGCGTTAAAGCTTTACATTCTTACCATAAATGGAAATACAGTTACGTTGTCACTGCATCCCTTGACGTCACACTGTAACACATTATGTAATGCGTGGGCTACAGCGTAAACCGCAGAGTAAACGGCGAAAGAATATGATGGGTTTACACTAATGACGTCTCCTGCGGTCGCATTAGTACGGACGTCATCTTGATTACACGTTGGTCTGTGTGCTGCTTTATCACAGGTTTTCTGCCTTTCATTCCTTTGGGTTTGTGCGGCATCAACGAACTCGTCAAATCCAGGTAATGGCACGACAGTCTCGGTTACCCCAATGACAGTGCCAAATGACTTCTTCGCGTTCAATGTTGGGAGTTCCTTGTTCAATGACCAAGTCTCGCTCGCGATCCACACTTTTTGAACGTTGTACTTGATTGCTGATTTGATGAATGGAACCACAATCATCGGCACAGTGTAAATTATTATGACCTTTATGTTAAGATCCTCTAAGATTCCAAGTATTTCAGTGTGATTAGAATGTTCGTTGAGGTCTACTATATAAGCCAAGCAGATATTAGTGTTTTGTATCTCGCTTTGAAAAAGGCTTAGGCCATTTTGACTGTATGCATAGCTGTTGCTTCCAACAAATGCAACCCAGTTCCAGTTAAAATGCTGTATTATCAGAATGATCAGATGTATAAAGTCTTCATTACTTGGTGTCGTTCGCAAGAATGTAGGAAATTTCTCATTCTTGCTTAAAACCGAACTGCTGGATGCAAAATTTACCTGTAAAGAAAGATAATTGCATTTTAGACAAATCTCAACCCAACCCTAATTGAAAAGAACAATTCGTGCAGAATTCAAGCATTGCAATAACAGGCCTCTTACACCTAACCAAGCACCTGGTGCGCACAGGATTTCTGCAAATTTTAGCAAGTTAAATTTAAGACTTTTTTTAACGCCACTTCGAATTAATTTTAAGACCTATTTCACAACACCCCACATACATAATAACACCAATTCGACTGAAGTACCCACAGCCAACCCTCAAGTGTCTAGTTGACGTCAAACATTGACGTCTGCGTGCGACCAGAGCTAATATCTGTTCGGAATATCACCTCTTTATAATGCTAACAGTAGGGGAGCGCGGGGTATGTTGTCACACTTTTCACACTGTAAAATCTACAGGGAACAAACAATACACCACAAATGGTATAAATGTCATACCAAATGAAATAAGTCTACTGTTAAATAGAGTGTGCACTTGTGACAATTTGCTCATCAGCGGCTAACTTGTCACACTACTACACACTATGTATGGATTATCAACACATAAGAACACAACTAATTAAAGGTGAATATAGATTTTTATTTCAAATTCATAGATAAATTTAACTTCATTAATTAACTTAATTAATGAATAAAAACTATCCTGCCTAGAGTCAAACCATACCTTTTAATCAAAACAATAAGGTTGGCAGAGCACACACCAATTAAATGGCCCAATCAATTTACTCTGGCACATAGATCTACAGTAATTGTTGAAATTGAAATGTAATCTGTTGGTGCAGGTAACTTGTTGAAATGCTTAACCCTTTAGAACCCCATAGCGGCCGCTGCCGGCAGTGTTTCTTTAACATTAATACTTGTGTAAATATCACAATATCTACCTGGGAAAAACCTGTAACTGTATTCACGTGGATGTTGTCATTAATAAGACACCAGAAAAAAAGGGTATGCTGTCATTTTCTATTTTTTTTGTTTTTATAATTTCTTTACTCAAAACGCACCAAAACTGCCTCGGATTTTAAAGTTAGAAGAGACTTAGATGTTTAGATATATTAGATGGCAAAAACATACCTGTCAATATATCTTGTTAGGCAAGCTCAGCTGTGTAGCTGGAATGGTCGTTTCTTCAGTCTGGGTATTTAGCAGTGCAGTTGGCTAATTAGTTGGATGTTTTTTTGCATTACTCCTGATTTCATTCATAAAGAGAAACTGCAATAGATAACTAGACAACTAACGGTTCGGTTAATCTATGAGACTAGAAAGGTTTTCTGCCCGCAAATGTGTTTTGCTTTTGCAGTAACAAATCATCACTATCACTAGCTAGCCAAGATTGGAGACAGTATCATTATGCTTTGCTGATGACGTCATCACTTGATCATGATGTTCTGAATCTCTCGAAATATGTTCCACAACCTTTCACTTCTAATCTATACAAAATATAATGTGTTGAGATCTGTGTGCTTTATGATTACGTTGTTATGATTCCATTAAATTTGTAGACAGTGAATTATTGCTCTCATACAAAAATTGTTTTGTTTTATGCAAACTTGTTGGTCCTTGTTTCTACAAGGTGTCAGTTAGGCAATATAGAAATGAACCAAACTGTTTGCTGAGGCTATCTTACTATCTGGTTTGTTTCTGAGTTTATTAGACAAATTGTGTAGTAGCAAATGTGTAATGCATTCGCAGAGGAAGTGGAGGAGGACGAGTGAGACTTACATTTTTATTACAAGCATTTAGTGTGTATTTGTATACTTCACATGTGACAATTTGCCCCAAACTAAAAAGTATGCAAATGTTGTCTAAAACCCAAGGTTAGCTCAACATAGGACTGTAGCTGAAGTTTTAAGACAAGCTATTGTCTCCACTACTCAATGCAAAATTATCATTTTCGAAATTCATACTTAACATTTTATGCAATAAAACATTGTTAAGTGCCAATTTTTAATAGGAAAAATGAGAAACCTGTGCTCACCTGAGATTAGATTGACCTTGACCACAAGTGAACAAGAAGGTGACCATAGAACATGTAGTCACACAAAGTAGCTATTGGGTTTTTGTGAAAGTGGCTCTATTTTTGGAGGTATTAAGAGTGTGACAACTTCCCCGTATGACAACTTACAAATTACCCCACTCTCCCCAACTTACAAATCACCCCGCGGGTCCTTAAAAAGTAATCCATGCGTTTATCTAAATAAATGCAGCATCATCCTGCCTTAAAAAGTATTTTAAGAAGACTTTTTAAGGACCCGCGAAAACCCTGTGCGCAGGTGTAAAAAGATGTTTAGAAACGGGCTGGTACAAATCCCTGCCCAGGCCAAGCCCTAATGTATGAGAAATGTCCACAATATTTACCATGGGAATTAAATCAGTTGCAAACAAAGGAGCAACAGTTATGGTTTCCGTGCTTCCAACAGGGCCGTTCACAGCTATGACTTTGGGCGCATAATCATTGAAGCTCCTTAGAACTGGAATTGATTCATTTCTGGAGATCATTTGCAAGACTCCCGGAAAGTTAAAAATGTTAGAGCAGTAGTCGAATATCTCGTAACCAAGCGATACGTTGGGCAGGATGATGCTGGAGTTATTGATCTCTTGTACAGCAAACCTCATCACCTGAAACATCCGATAACTAACCATGGTTAAAGATTCTCTGTGGAAACAGGAACAGCAGTAAGTACATTTTTCCTAGCGTGACTATCGGCATTAAAAGTGTACGTTTTTATTACTCCACATACAGCATTTAGTTTACCCATTTCAGATGCTAGTAATTGACTTAATAAGCGTAAATTTAGTTTCATTATGAAGAAAATTGGTCATCATTTTAGAGTTTTTGGGATGAATGTGACTTGTCAAATTTGCTTCGTAGATGTGTTAGTTATTATTTTTACAGTGCGATATGCTGGAATCGTCAATTGTATTACACCACTTTCTTAGGTAAGATGGAACTTTTTTTCTAAAATATACTATTTTCCGCCTACAGGGCCCTAAAGATGTCCATGCCAATTCGTATCGGGGTGGAATAAAAGGTGACATAGGATATCCGACCGGATCCATGAAACAGTATATCGACATTCAGATGTTGTTGTCGGCAAGAAACAAAAAATCTCCACCTGGCACCAAAGAAACTCAACTATGACAAGCAAAACAGCACTTGTTTTACAGAGTGTTAGTTGCCAGGTAAACAACATAGTCAGTTTATACTGATTCCGGTTCAGGGGTCTGGCAGGTGTCTTAGTGTGGGTCCTTACTGCGTATCTATGGCACAGTTAGTTTCTTGTTGCTAATATAAATTAAACAGTTTATTTACATATTATGTATTTGTTAGTTAATTGAAATTGTCACAATTGTTGTCGAAAAGGTTCTTTTTAAAACAGCTAAATAGGTCAAACAAAATAACTGTAGTAAACATTCATTGAACATTTTAACAAGTACCCAATAAGTATGATTTTATTAACAATTGTTAATAATTTTACACCACATGGGAAAACATTAGTGGGCATTTCAGTTTTCACCATTAACAGAACCAACAACAAGGCAGCAGATAAAAAAGCTTTATGCAATATGAACATGCCTACAATTATGGTAACAGATGCGCCAAAACAATCAACACCAATTCATATTATATCAGAATTGGATTCAAGGGGCCTTAGGTTATACATTTGATTTCACTCAGGAGTCAAATCAAGGTAGAACTTTAAAAAGAGCACTCATTACAGTGCATAAAGACTGCATACATACCTGTCTGAGTAAGCAGCGTGAATAGAACCAAAATGTCATTTGATATTTAGAGGATACAATTTTATTCTCGATACAATTTTTTATGCCAGCAAAGTCTGGGCCACTGCAGGGACCTCCTTCCAAAATGAATGTAGGCAAAACAGCCAATGTATAAAGTTGTGAAACCTGATTTAAGAGTCTTTGTTTATTTGTACTGTTTTTAAAGTTCTTGAACTTTTCCAAACTGACTGTGCTACACTTCTTAAAGTAACCATGGACTACTAGCTAGTACTTAGCTACAGTTCCCAAACCCCAATGGAACCCTTATGTACAGACATAATGACAACCCTACATTGTCAAACACAGCCGATTAGCTCGAATGCATAAAGTAGGAAAAAATTCACAATCCACTTTGAAGAAAGCAAACCTGTTTTTGAAATGCCTTCCATCCCATAACACTGGTTATGAAACTGCTAAGAATTTGCCGGCTACTCGGAAGAATCAATAATATGTATTTAAGTGGTTGACGCTTTTTTGGACACTACATGATTCCAAATGTTATTTCATAATTTTAATGTATTCAGTAGTATTCCGCAATGTGGAAATCAGTAAAAATAAAGAAATACTCTTTAATTTGTAGTTTTGTTTTTGAACTCGCGTCACAATCTGATATAATGGCAACCAAAATTGTAGTCTTTATATTAGAGATTTGGCACATCTTCAGCTAAAGATTTCTCGTAGTAATGAAGGAAGAGCTGGGAGTCCCACAACTATCATACTGCATCAGAAACCAATATTGGGTTTATTGCAAATATGAATCGGCATGTTAAGGCTAGTTGATCTCTTGATCAATCATTCTGTGCTAATTTCACATGGCACATCTGATTTCAACTGCAGACGTCTTTGGCCAGTAAAGAAACCCATCTATAGTGCAAGCGGTAAAGCTATACTCAATGTTAACAGCTGGCCATGTTTAACACAACTTGTTTTTTCAAATTCTGACAAGTGCCAAAGTGAAATGCATGTCCAGGCACTAGTTATTAGCCACACTAGCTGTCATAATAACAACATTTACCATGCTAATTGTATTAGTGCTTTCAGCCAATTCCTGTATTAAAACACTTTTAAGGATATATGCTAGTTAGTTAACAACTTAGCTGTTATGACTTTTGCTGTGTTAATGGTGGGCTGTAAAAATAGCTGCACAGCCAGACTCTCCAGGACTTTAGCTATGTTAAGAGTTGGGGTTAAGTACTCACCGAGAACAATCCACAGTCTCTGGGCGGCCCGAACGATCAGATGCGTTTGCACTATGAATGTCAAAAAGGCCTCCCAGTAAGTATTCTCCATCTAGTTTAAACTCAGAGGTTGAGCAATATGACTCAGGTAGGGTATGGTGCACAGAGCAAAGCAATAACAGAAAGGTCAGGAGACGCATCATCACTGCCTTAAAAATGTAGTCAAAGATCAGAGAGCCTATGTCCACAACAGATGCTCAGGGAGCCTACTGATAAAAGTACCTCATTAATTCAATTCAATATGAACCACTATATCAGCTAGGTGTTCCTAGGTCAGGCTGGAAGCGAATGAGCCACCCTGGAAAGAATATCCATAATACAAAGTACAATGAGAAGTGAGCTGTGAAAACTTGCGGGTACAGGCATAAAGGAAGAGCAAAGTGGTGTTGGCCACTTTGAAGCATTGTTTGATTTGACAGTCAAACTCTACCAATTGACCATGTGAAGCACCTTCCTTAGGCAAATACGACATTTGCACATTGACTATTAACTTGTTCCAACAAGGTCTGCCAGTGGATAGATGTACAATTCCACTCATAGCAATACATGATCAGTTTGCAATTGAAATGTCTTTTTTAAAAGTAAGAATCCATTAATAATTAACCTTACTTAGAGGTCCCAAAACAAAGCCACATCTTATTTGCAGGGACAACGTCTCTTTAATAGTATTTGGAGTGAAAAAAATACACTTAAAAGTTATTAAAATCAAGTTCTTTGTTTATATTTGCAGCACAAGAGAAACCAAGAACATGCAATTTCCTTTTTGAGAAACATTTTATAAATCTACCATCCAATTTTACCAGTTTTGTTTTCATTCAGTTTTTTTAAATGGCATAGGATGAATTTAAACTGTATAGTGTTTGAAGAAAAACAAGAAAACTTTCAAAACAATTAGAATTTTTAAAATATATATAAATCCTCAAGACAACCCTTGGAAACAATGTACTTTGACAGGAAAAATGTTTTGATCCTTCACTACAGTGCTGATCAAAGTTTTCCAAAATGTCTCTCTGGTTACCAAAAACACTACGGCACACTTATAAGATCCCCGGTATAGTGATAAAAATGCCCAAAAAATGTGAGGGGTGGGGGCCAAAAAGTGTTCAAACCCCCATTCATCCAATAGTTACATTAAAATCTCTCAATGTTCTTACGTCTCCTCTGCAAAAGAAGAGAGAGAAAATATTTTTGTTTGGAATGATTACCACAGATTTGTCAAAAGCAAAATACAGAATGTGAGTATCAGGCTACCATATTTGTAGGAAATGGACCCCAGACATTAAACACAGGAGGCCACAGTGTACAGGGGCTTTCAACTGAACTAAAAATGAAAGAACATTTTTTGTGTCTTTTTTTCCTTTTTAAATAACATTCAATGGGGGAACAATGGCAGAAAAAAATGAGGTTTAACTATGAGTGGCTCATCTACAGCGAGTAAATGCCCGTTCCATAAAGTCATCTGTCCGTTTGTTTTGCAGACTGCTGAATGACACAATTACATTTCTTTTCTACTGTACAAGCGAAGCATCTGTGGACATGAAAGTTTAGGAAAGGGACATAACTACATGAATTCCACAGCTACAAAGGGCAATTGGGAATACATTTTACAAAAATTGACCAGCCACATAACTAGATGGAGGCATTCTTAAACCTCACTATACTTGTTGTTAAAAAGATGGACATATTTCCTAATCCCTCATGATGGTTTATTCTCTGAAGAGTACACCAACTCCTCATGTCCCAGCAGAGTGACGAATGCCATTTGGACTCTTAGTTGACTTATCAAGCCAACCTCTAATACAAGTCCCTGTTGTGTTCCATAAACAATAGTTAAACTATGGTTGCGAATAGGTATCGTTATTGGTAGTAGTGAATACTTGCACAAGTGTAACCAGTCACTAAAAAGTAATACAGAAGACCAATTTTGGTGGTGTGGGGGATGTTTTAAGTAAGTGCAAAAAAACACTTGATAATAGAGACACATTATTAATCAACATCTTTTGTATTTACTTCAATAAAAAAAAAAGTTATTTCATTCTAACCCTAAGGACTTCCTATAATTACACATGTTATAAACGATTAGGTACATTATAATTAATCAAAAATAGTTGGCCAAAAAATGTCAAACAAAAATGTAAAATAAACACTTTCAGACATAGCCGAACACAGCAGTGAAAAAAGGGATCATTGTTTAGATTCGACAACTGACATTTCTACTGCAATCCGTCCAGTGCCGCCCCCTCCAGCAGAGTTTATACTTACCCCATGGGGTTACAAGGCAAGGGGGGGCACTGTGTTCATCCACTGAACAAAGCCAACAGTATCCTGAAGCGGTGAGATAGCTCGCCAATTCATATCCCCATAATAAACCAAAGGCAGCATGTTCTCGTGACTACAGCAATACTCAGCACCACTACCATCAAACACTGTCACCATTCTGGATCAAAACTCTTTTCCTTTCCCGTATCTCTCTGTTGTCCCCTCAGACAATCACTCCCCCTCGTTACCCAGCATACACACTTTTCCCATAACTTGTAATTATTGAATAGGGGGACGGGAAAAGGGGACGGTTTGATTTTAACTAGCAAAAGGTTTCCCTGTATCTTCCTTGCCTCTGTAAGTCCTCTTCCCATGCGTGAAGGGGAGGTATCTGTACTTGACCATATGCTGGAGAGAACAAGAGATACAAATTAAAACAAAAGAAATAATCAAGATTCATTGAATTTATAAGTGAACGGTACTGAAGACACAATCAATTGTAAACGTTTATAACAAAACGCTTTGACACTAATCATACCTTGATCTGCCTCTTCATAGTAATGCAGAAGAGCATGATGAAGTACATTACGAGTATGGGCCAGAACACCGGCACGTTGAAGGCTTCAAAGAATGTGCAAATCATGGCGATGACTATGCCTTTTGTGGCTGAATGCCTGCAACACAAAAAACATGACAGTTCATGACAGCTGTTCATTCAGACTCATTAAACAGGACCCACATTCATTCAACAAAGCAACATCTCAAATGTTTTATTACTTCTGTTCCTAGTTGTTTTTGAAAGCATTGAGCAAGATTAGGAAAACACAAATTGAATATATATATATTCAAGTAAAAAAAAAATACATTTTATAAATTATTTATACATTTATATATATATATTTTTTTCAATTATAGATACATACATAAACACTTAATACTACATTTTTTATCTGCTTAATTGCCACAACAAATCAATTATCAAAACAAATGGAGGAACATGTATGCTGATGCCCCCATAAAGGTACTGCATGACACATGTGGAACAATGCTGAGCAGACCCAGCTCACCCCAATTTAGGAAGGTAAGAGGAAAGTGACTTAGAAGGAAGACAATGTCCCCATCCGGAGCTCAAATGGTCACTGAACGGTTTGAGGAGTACGAAAAGTGAATCCTTATTATATGCCCTCATCAAATCACAGAGCCGGCAAGTACAAAAAATATATATATGAACACAAGACATTCTGCCACCAAGCAAGGCAGGTTATGAATGTTCAATAAAGTAGCCCTTGTGAATAGTTTTGTATAAGCAATTTAACTATAAATTTGCTTTTGAATGACAATTCTCAATAGAGCTCTGCCAATACAATGTAATGTAGAATACATTTTTTCTTCACAATATTGTATTGAAACTCTAGAATCGAAGATGAGAAATAAGTAACTCAAATGCAGTACTAAGCACTGTCCTGTAGATGGCAGTAAGCAAAGGAGCCATATTTTCTAAGAATGTACTATTCAGAAATGTACACTGCTGTCTTTGTGTTGACTGGTTAAACTAGCCTGAAGGTCAATATTACAGTATTATTTCCTATTGAATGGTTAATTTTTTTTTATTAGGGGTAATATTAGACTATATACTTTAAAAGAAAAATCTGTGGCTATCTCACAATAACAAAAGTCCTTTGAAGTATATACTGTCATGTGAAACAATTATTGTTATTTTCAAAGAAATATGGATGTCAATATTTGATCTTCTTTCAGACACCATCTATAAATAAAGGTGTTGTATTTGAAACAAAAACAATTCCATTTAACCTTATATCATTTTTTTAACAAAAGAGTTACAAAGATGCAATTTCCTACTGAGTTAAAAGGACACTGTATGACCTAATATCAGGTATTGCCCCCTTTGGCTGAAATAACCTCAATAAGAGATTTCCTATAACCGCCCACCAGTCTCTGACATCGACTGGGAGAACGTTTTTTCCCACTCCTCCACGCAGAATGTTGTCTGAAATTGAAACTCATTCAAAAAACCTGTATTTCTTACAAAATAAAATATTTCATGTGGTGTCCTAACAATTTAACTTAACCACTTCAGTAAGTACAGTGATTCAGTTGTGATATCGTGTTGAATAGTGATGTATTAAATCATCAATCAATACCCAAGCCCTATTCCCCTGTGCAGGGAGTTTCAGCATGAGAAAATGCCAAGTATATTCCAACAGGACACAGAGGTAGGGTATCAGGACATGGGTGGACCAATGATGCATGCACAAGCCTGTGGCTAAACCTAGTTGAGTGAACATGTGATAAATGGCATTGTCATTGGGGCCACTCACCAGAATTTGAATTCAGGCAACCTCCTGATGAACGGGCGGAACTCCTCGTTCTGCTTGGTGGGGAGCGCAGGGCCCTCATCTACAGGTGTCCACGGGAACAAAGGTCACAATTTTCACAATCAACGTCAGTCAAATGGAGTGCAGTGAATACAGAGTTCTAAACCATAAGATCTGATAAGTGCTTCACACACTTCGCATTACGTTTATTATTTGCTCATCTTCACAATACCACAACTTGGTTTCAAAAAAGTAAAATGCAAATAGAAAACAGAATGCAATATTTTGCATTTATCCATAAATTCTATTGAAAATAAAACAAAGACAACATATCAAATGTAGAAACTGAGAATTCCTATTGTTTTTGGAAAGATACATGCACATTTGGAATTTGATGCCTGCGACACATTGAAAAAAGGACAGGGCAGGACAGCAGACATGCCAGTTTAGTACTTGAAGTCTTTTACTATGGAGCCATGCTGTTGTAAGACGTGCAGAATGTGGTTTGGCACTGACTTGCTGAATTTAGAAAGGCCCTCCCTAAAAAAAAACATTGTCCAGGGGGCAGCATGTTGTTGTATGTTGCTCCAAAATCTGTATATATCATTCAGCATTAATGGTGCCTTCACATATGTGCAATTCACCCATGCCACGTGCACTAGTGCTCCCCCATACCATCATGGATGATGGCTTTTGAACTGGGTGCTAATAACTAGCCGGGAGGTCTCCTCTTTAATCCGGTGGACACAGCGTCCATGATTCCCAACAATAATTTGGATTTGTCAGAATACAGGACAGTTTTCCATTTCACCCGAGGCAAGTTTACATGTGCTCAGGCCCAGAGAAGGCGGCGTTTCTGGATCTTGCGTATATATGGTTTCTTTTTTGCACAAGATTTAACATGCATAAGTGGATGCAGGATTAAATTACATTATGTTGCCAATTAAACTGATTAGTTGAAATGTTCAAACCAGGTTGTTTTTCTGTGTTTTGTTGCACATGTCCCAGCTTTTAAAAAACGTGTTCAAAGACTTTTAAAAAACGTGTTCAAAGACTTTTTAAAAACGTGTTCAAAGACTTTTTAAAAACGTGTTCAAAGACTTTTTAAAAACGTGTTCAAAGACTTTTTAAAAACGTGTTCAAAGACTTTTTAAAAACGTGTTCAAAGACTTGTGTTCCTTGTTGAGGAGATACATAACTAAATAGATCAACAAAAAGAAGAAGATTACAAATATTTCTGTGGCTAAAGTCTTGACTAACATTACTAGACATGAGGTTTTTGAAAGACAGCGTTTATATCTGCTAACAACTCTTCTGTTATTATATAATTGCATAAAACGCACACATATCTGTGAAATTAGGTGCAGGATTTGGCGAGGTTGTCAAAAGCCTGGTATAACAATGAGATTACAGGGCAACTGTCAAAATACTATTGTATTGTTGGCTCTTGGTCAATTTTGCTGAATGTTTTGTTTTCCCACATGCAGGTTAGCACCCGCCAGTGGCTGGTAAGGTTGAACTTGACAGTTTTACCCATGAATAGCTAACTTTATTTGGCAGGGGTTAATTTTATTTCCTGAATTAAGTGATATGTTTCTTACAGGTTATTGGGGAAATTATTATAATTATTCAAATTACATATCTGACTAAAACTTCAGGATATTTTTGCTAAATGACAGGGTACTTTATATACGGGGCCAACCTGAATATTATTAGGTGAGTTTTTGCAGACTAAATAAAGAAAAATAAATATAATTTTAAAGGGGCAAGGTAAAATTCTTTAACATACCCAACCACCAAGGGAATGTGATGTGATGCAGTTAACAGTAACTTGCCTTCATCAAGCATAGATGGATCCACTTTTGGTGATAGAAAAGCAATGAACAGGTTGAGATGGTAGATTCCAAGAGCATAAGTTACAATATACCAACCCTGGAGGGAGACAGATTGTTTTTTTTAATGTTCACAAAAAAACAGTATTCCTTCCCATAATTCATAAATGTCTCACACACTGAGAGGGCAATGTCCACAGCAACATTATTGTGCAAGTACATACTGCAAATCACAAAAAAGATATAATAAATAATATATATAAATAAGTTTAACTATATATGCAATGCCCATGAACTTAACTCCAATTTTACTCCCATTTCTGATAGAATCCCAGAGAACCCACAAAAGTCTGGTTTCTGTGTTAACCTCCAATATAGGCAAATTTGTTTTATTCATTACCAGTGCAAGAAGAAATTGGTCCTGCTGTGTATATGGTGTCACAAAACAGACATGTGGAAGAAGGAGTAATCTATGGCAGCCATGGACAAGCCGTGTGGGTGGTGTGTTAGTCTACCTGTAATATGTACACTCTGATCATGTAGATGGCCGTTAGTGAAAGGGTGACGACCCATCGCCCTATGGAGAATGGCGTTGACTTGTCTAGCCATGACTGATAGATCTACAAAAAAGACCAATAAGAGGGTTATCCACAGGCACACCCATTCACAAGAAAAGCACCGTGAACATTATACATTGCAATTTAAATTATAGTACCTACACTTTCTCCACATTGTGTCATTTTATATTGCCATACCTCTACACACAACATCCCATAATGACAAACCTATTGCCATGACACTCAAAATTAAGATTAGATGTATATTGTGTCCCGTGATCATCCTTAAGATGTCTCTAAAACGTAATTTGAGTCCACCTGTGGCAAATCCTAAAGTCCTAAAAATAAATTAAAGGTAAATAACTTAAAGTTCCCAAAAGCACATCAGGCTCTGTCATTGTAGAGTGTTTAGTTGCAATGCTACTACTCACTTTAGTGACGAGTTAGAGTCAGTGAGAACTGGCTATACGGAAGCCACTCTTGAATATAAGACATAACGATAGAAGGACTCTGTATGAGGGAAAAGATGATTTGCTCTGGTGAGACCAAAATCTAACTTTTAGCCAAGATCCGCCAATGTATATTAATCAATGACCAGCAACATCTATAATACAACAAAATGTGGAGAAAGGAAAGGGGTCTGAATACATTCTAAAAGCACTTTATCAGTTTCCACACTGCACCCCTCTGACATTGGGAACAGTGTTTATTAACATCAAAACAGCGGCGGCTATGATTCCTTCGGTTTAGCCTAGTTCATCCCTTTTGATATTTAATCAAAGAGCAAATAAAGTCACCGGAAACAGTACCTGTCCAACCCGTGTGAAGAAACTGCCGATTGTAGATGGTTTGCCATGGATTGATTCCCCAACACTGTCCCCTTCTGACATTGTGTCTGTTAAAGTACAGAACATAGTCAAAATTCACCTTTGGTATTTGCGATGGAACTTTTGCATTTGGCTATTGTTAACCTAAGGTGCATCATTTCAAGAGTTTGAAGATATAAAATAAAAGCATTCAGAGCAAAAGAGCAACTGGCGTCTCACAGTTAGCCTACTACTACTTTGTTGCAGACATTAATCCTCACTTACTACTAGAAGTAAACACAGGATGGACAACTATTAAAGTATTTTATGTATCACTGTATTCAATTCTGGCTTATATAGACAGTTAGTCCTTTTTGGAGATGGCATGTTTCAGAAGGATAATCCACAAAAAAGCAATGATATCAGTCTGAATGTTTAAGGGCCATCAGTACAAGACCTTGCCTTGCAATCACTTGTTACATTTGCTGTTAGTTACTAATGTGTGGGCAGATAAGCTTGAAAACAGGCCTATAGCAATTGGTTAAATAGTAGCGCATGTCAGTAGTCATTCGTATACATTACTACATGTAGACATTATATTTACCTATGTCCTTTATATCCGTATTCAAAACATTTAACTACAATAAATAATAATAGTACTCGCAACCAACAAAGTTTTATCAACCCAACCTCAGCATACCGGTATGCTAACTGACCATGTAGCTAACTAGGTAATTCGTCCTAACACTTAACATAAGTGCAAAGTCGTAGGCTTGTTGCCTTGTAGCGTTTGAGATACGAACTACCCAAATGATTACATACACAACACCAGTTCAAACAACATATTTAGGGCGAGCTATTACAATACGGTATATTAAACGGCTGTTATGACTACCAACGTTAGCTAATATCATTGTGACCATACACTACATAGGACGTTTGATTCGGTAGCTAGCTGACATATCACGTTAGGTGGATAGCCAACTGACAAGTTCTCCATATAACATGACTGGCTAATTTGCCATTACCTGCTGTATAACATACGCTGTACTGCCGGTTAATTAATATAGTTAACGATATAGTTATATAGTGCAAGTTAACTGACGTTATCGTAATGTAGTATTGTGTAGTAGCATTGTTAGCTATCCTCTCCAGCTCGCTAACAACCAATTACTCTGAAATTGGAGATAGCTAACTATCCTTCGTTTTAGTGTGTAGCCAACATTGGGGAAAATATTCTGTTATTTTAAAGGTTAGTTACAGTATCATTTATTTTCTGTGTTGTGTTCCAGCAAGCTGGTTATACTAGCTAAAGTTATGTTTTCTTGCTAGTGTAACAAACCCCCAGCTACCTAGCTAATTAATTAGCTAGCAAACGCATATACCTACTCTGATGCCCCCCACTTCCAATAACATTGTTTATGGTTTTTGTAGTTTCCAAACAACCACCAATCATTCGTAGTGTGTGTAAAAGAACGATCGTTTCACTACACTCCCCACAATGGAAAGCAAAAACGAATTGCAGCCCCCGGTTTCTAAAAACATGGAAAGTGGAGTCTTGTCTTGTCAACCATGCCGTTTTAAAAGCTCAAAATCAGTTGAAAGTTGAACTACAACCACCAGCAGTAACGTCGTGAAATTGACAACTCACTTCCGGTTTTAAACCATTCTTGCTAGCTATCTTAGGTACATAGCCTATCGTTACCATATTTACAGATTAATACAATTAAATACATTTTGGTGTATATCCCTCACATTCTTCCAAAACTAAAAAACACATGTTCACATTCGTACAGACAAAAAAAATACTGCAAGACTGATAATCCTTACCTGATTCTGCCGCTGTGTCACTCCGCTCTGTACCTAACTACCTCTTGAGCTGGGCCGGCTAATGTGAACACGTCAGTACTTCCGCGAGGACTCGCTCGAAACTACGGCAGGCAAGACTCGAAGGCCTTCGAAAACGCTGGTCACACTGGACATATACCATAGAAACAGGGTCCATAGATCAAGAGATTATATATTGTTTTGGTATTTTTGCAGTACTTGCCTGCCACTTAGAAATGTAAAACACATATCAGACATGTGCCATCATTTAGTTATAATAATGCTAACTAACTGCAAATATTTTCCACAAATCTTCTCGTTTGTTTCTGTTAATCATGGCAATCTAATAATCACTGGCTTCCAGTTTGTTCACATCCCTTCTCTTCCTCCATAAAAGGGGTAAACGTAGGGGTAAAAGGTTCTACATTTATGCAATCAAGAATGTAAGTTGCTTTGGATAACAGCTAACATTGTTAACATACTAACATTTCAATGTAAACGTGCACTTTTTTTGTGTAGGAGGTCATAAGGTTTAGGTTGTTTTAGCATAAAATTGAACGACTGAAACATTGCACCTGACCCTTCTACTTATTTACACCGCTACTGCCGCATGGTGGTCATTTCATGAAGTTGTATTATTTAATTCACTGGCGGTTCTTCACTTGCGTGAAGTTCGCCCCTGACCCAACGCAAAACTCTGGCAAAAAAGACTGAATCGTTTGTCCTGGTTTGTGCTGTTACATATTTTCGTTCGTGTGGCTTATTATTATTATATTAAATTATATTTTTTATTTTAAGTCTTTATGAGGTCAATGTGGCTCAAATTCAATAGTCTTGTTTGTTAGTGATACATACAATGAAAACATTCTTTAATATTTAAAAAGCGCACAAATTAAAGCACCAGCGATTGAGACTATTTTCCCGAAAGTTTTCATTGGGTGGGGTATTGTTGGGCATTTCAAAACTTAAATGTTTGCTTAAACTAAATTGGTTCACATGAGGTGAACAACTTTGCACTTTATACCATTTGTTTTGATCATTATCACCCCTTACGGTAGCTACCTATCCACCTTTTGCCTCATGTCAACAATAAATCATAACAGGTTGAGGGACCAGTATTTACTAACTGTCAGTTGTTGGCTTTTACCTGGCTTTTAGATCGGTTACAAAATTGTGGCTGTACCTCGTTACTCTGTTTTGACAGAACAATTGACCTTGCTGGGCTTGGCCATAGACACCTGCCTTTGGTTAGAAAAAATTATCAAAGTTTCAGATTCAAGGCTATTTTTACAGATGAGTAAAACATTTGCTTAAACCTATTCCTGTAAAGCACACGTTTTAATATGCATGATTTACAAGAAAACACTGTACACATACAACCTCAAATAAGAAATTGACATCAATATAAACAGCAATATTGTTACATCAGCACATTGTTACACATTGTTATAAAAAAGAAACACTTCAGACAGTACCTCTCCAGAAATATCAAAACAATTGACAATCTACCATTTACAAGTTATGACGTTGGCCTAATACTGATTATAAGCACAAAGAACATTACATTTGTTTTTATCCTTTAATCTTTATAAAGCAGTAAAGTGCTTTATTCTGTTACTGGCTATATTATTGGTCACTAGCGTAAGGTATCTGAACATAAAAAATGTTGCCCAACTTTTGGCCATTTTACAGGCTCGGTATTGGAGTGTCTGGTGTGAAATATTGTTTAAAATAAATTACACAGCATGTGTTGGACCACTTTATGAAATGAAACTGGACTCATTCTCCATCTTGGGAAAACTATTTTCTGCTAACCCATCAAGTACAAGTGCATAATTGTATGTCATAAACTAGTGAACATTATCTACTAAACCGATCCACTGGAATCAATATCTACAAACAAGTGCCATTTAATGCAGGACTATACACAAATAGAGTATTTGGATGACTGAAACAGTCAAGATCAAATGTTGTGATTATGTATCACCCAGTGAGACATACATTCAATACAAATATCTTACTTTGCCGTTTAAAATACAACTCCTCAAAAGATACTGTAAAACGTTACAGCAGAGAAGTATAATGAAAAACATCAACCTATTGAATTGTTCATGTTCTGGTGGATAGCAGGGTTTGAATTATGGCCTACATTCACAAATTCCATACTAAATGGATTTCAAGCAGATTGGGTGCATGCAGTACAATAAATCACACATGATGAACATTTTATAAATCGATTAAAGTGACACTCTTGGATTTAAGAATGTGATTGTCAATTATCCAATTGCCCAAATAAATATGCAGCCCTGTCATCAAATTAATTGAATCATTTCATAATTTCAAAATGTAATCAGATTTAAATACCTATTTTACTATCTAGGTAAAAGGCATGTCCTCTGTTATTGCCATTAGGACTGTCCAGATCATTTCTGAGAGTGACTTCCCTAAACATGCACGACTAATACTGATGTTTAGCCTTCCCTCTTTGTTTCAGACAACAGACATCTACTTTTACCTATTAAGGTTGTCAAATGTACTGTACAGGGTCAGTTCGTCCCTACCTGCAATCCTATTACCAACCAAGGTAGTTATCCCATGTGACACAGGATAAAATAATTGACTGAACACCGTACATAAGCTACTATTGACACAGGAATCCAGAGGAAACAAGAGGTCAACCTAACAAAACAAAGTGTTTGCGTTGAAATGAAAGACAGCTGTGCAGTTCGGTTCTCTACCTGTGATGATGTGACTGATGAACATTTTAGTTTTAAATTGAAACTCCACCAATCTTTCATTTTTAGCCAAATCAAAATACACTTTTTAACCTGACCATAAATCTAATACATTTTACAGAATATATGTACATTTAAAACTTTTACATGAAAAGGAGAATCAATAAATAAGTCCACTTTGATCTAACTGAATACAGACAGATGTCTTGTTCAACAGAATGTTGCCCTACGTGTGAAATAATCAGCATTTTGATGAGCATTGAGCATTTCTGTTTCAGACTCTCTGCACTCCATTAGCAGTGCTGACTTATATATACATTATACAGGGAAATGGAGAGGGTAAATTTGAAATACACTAAAGATGTCTGACAGCATGCATCCACTGTAGCAGAGAAGAACTTGGAAGGTCCATGTCTCCAGAACAAATATAGTTGATCAGCTGTACACTGGGCTTGTGACAATGCCATTGTGTCAACAGTATAAACCAGAACCATAGCCAAGACAAATATGGTACGTATGTACTTACAATGACATAGCTATGTTCTGATAGAACCCAGTTTTTCATAGTAGTTCCATCTTAGTGTCTTCTTTGTCTCTGAGTTGGTACAGGAGTAAGATGAAACATTGGAAGTGCTTTAGAAATGTCCTGCAAAAACAGGAAATGCGACGGGGGAAAAAAACTAAGAATGGTGCTACGCTTTGGTTGTTGTCAGCTGTAGCAAACACTACACCAGACTCCTGATGAACATCTGCAACATTTCCTCTGTCTCTCTATCTATTTTTCTCTCCCCCTTTCTATCAGTGGACGTCATTCTCCATGAACTCCTCCTTGATGGAGTGCTTGTTGCTGCGAGAGGCCTTGCAGTCGGGCATGTCGAAGCCGAAGTCCGCCCAGTCGTCTGTGGCGGCAGTGACCGCTTGCTGCCCGCCTCCTGTGCGTCCGGACGGGATGGTGATGGTGTGGCGCACGCGGAAGTGCACGGCCTCCATGACGCGCTGGCGCTGCAGCTCGCCGCCGGGGACGATGGCCATGGCGGCGGCGGCCATGTTGCTGCTGGAGCGAAGCAGTTGCTGGCCGTAGTGCTCGTGGGAGGAAGTAGGAGGTCCCATCCCACCCCCCTGCTTCATGTCCTGGAGTCCTCGCCAGATGACCAACCGGAACTGCTCAGGGAGTTTCAGAGCGCCCAGGTCCTGAAAAGGAAAGACATCAAAAATGATTCACAGAATGGGGAACAGAGGAAGAGAGGAACAGAAAGAGAAAAAGAGAGGAAGAGGGAGAAACAGAGAGATGAATAGATAGAGAAACAGAAAGAGAAACAGAGAAAGCGATAGGGCGAGAGAGTAAAATAAAGAAAAACACAGAGAGCGAGGAAGATGGGATCATTGTCCCAGACGAAGCTGATCTCCCTCCAAGACAGGATTGATTATGTTTCAAAGTTTTTTTTACCTCCATGGACAGAGTCTGGAGGTGGTAGAGACTCTGCAGGCCCTGTGCCGTGAAGTATTCAATGCAGTTCTGGCAGCCTAGACTGGTTAAAAAGCTGTGTGAAGAGAGAAGCAGTGGCACTTAGATTCCAGACCAGAGTTAGTGCTCACTCCACTGCAACCAAAAGCTAGGGACATATGGACAATTGCTGTCTACTTAATGTGATAACAATCTATCAATCAATCTACTAGCAAATTAAGCTGATATTTATAAAATTGTAAACAAGTGACTGAAGATAGCATGCCTGCTTTGCTGTACTTTTGGTAAAACTAATGTGATGAATTAATAAAACAATAACATTATGGTCAGTTACAAATGGAACAATGACTCACTGACTGCAATTATTCATTTTATTTCATTAATATACATGCAGTTGTATTAATGATTCATAAAAGCCAATTTGGTTGAATTAAAACGTTTATTATAAATACATGAAAATAAAATGATGGTCCACATACACTTAAAACAAAACTAAATGTGCTTAATGAATAAAACAGTGTACAACAATGTTTATTTAAATGCTGCCATTTGTCTGGGTACAAACAGTGCTATGAGAAATATGTAACAATACGACAAATTGTCTTCATATTAATGTAATGCAAAAGGCATTAACCATGGACATTTTAAAATGCTTGTAATCTTTCGATAATGGGTTTCATATTTATTCCTAGAATGTATAAAACATGAAGCAAAGAACCAATTGCTCAAACTGATTTAAAAAACATCTTAGCAAAAATCTGTGAAGCATAAACATGTTTTCGGGTTACTTATAGAACTCAAATTTCCTTAGGAAATTAATGAACAATGAACAGAGCATGCTTTAAACATTTCAACACAAAACCCCAGAATCGTCTATCAGACCAAAGTGATGAAATATTGACTAAGATTTTGGTGAATTGTTGATGTTCTTTGAAAATATAGTGTATATATAGATTCACACAGTTTGTTGTAAATGGCTGAACGTATACATAATAGCTGTGTAGAAATAAATTATATGACCGAAAATGTCCTTGGCTGTTCTGAAACAGGTCAGTTGCATAGTATTGGCAGAGAAACTACCTCCCAGATTGGCTTCAACTGTGTCAAGACACAGGACTCCAATTCCAATAGTTACCAGAATATAATGGCCAAGCGACCACCGATCTCAAACTGTCCCTAGTTTTCCATACATATATAGGACTGACTGTCGACTTGTGTCAGTTGGAGCAGCGGGAGGGGAGGACAGAGGAGTGTCATTGGAGGGTGAGGTACCTGACTAGGCTGGGGTCAGGGTTATACAGAGGGGGAGGGGTGCAGTGCGACGTGGACACCATGGACTGGCCGCCCCCGTGTGCCCCAGTCATGTCACCGTTGCTCTGCATGTGGTGACTGCTGAGCATGTTGGGACCTGAGGGTGAGGGGACCGGAGCAAATCAATGTGGTCAATAAAGGGTTAGAGTCGGGGTTAGGGTTAGCACAACATTATCTGTGATACGGTCCTTCTCCACCCCACACTCACGCATGTGGCCCATGCTGGGGAGGTGGTTAGTGTTAGAACATTATCTGTGTTACAGTCCTACTCCACCCAACACTCACCCATGTGGCCCATGCTGGGGAGGTGGTTAGTGTTAGAACATTATCTGTGTTACAGTCCTACTCCACCCAACACTCACCCATGTGGCCCATGCTGGGGAGGTGGTTCTGCTGAGACTGTTGGCCCCCGTGGACCACGTGCAGCTTATTCATGTTGGACAGGGGAGAACCGTACGAAGACGGGGATGCAACATGGCTCCTGGGGGACAGAGGGCATGAGAGGGAGATCAGTGGAATGGACCATGTGTACCGCATGTGTTTAAGATGTATGGAATGAGTGTGTTTGCAATGTAAGGGATAATCCACTTTAATGACGATACTGAATTATTGAACGCTATATTGAAATGATTTCCTGTTTGATATTTTTATTTTAAAACACTGACACTGATAATAAATTATTGCGAGGTGCCATTAGTTTTGTGTTGGGAAGTATTTTTAAGCATAAAAAAAATATAGTTTTCTTGCACAAGTATTCCACCATTGCTCTTGTGTTGGCTCTCAGTTAACGCAGGACACAGTTACCATACCATCGATCACCTTCTATGAACCATTACATTGTCAAGTTCTCTGAAAAAAACCTCCAATGTTGAAGGATCATTGGTCGGCTGTCACTTTGAAGGTAAATAAAGACTAAAGAGCATTCTACAGAAGTTATAGATATAGTAACACAAATGTATGGCTTAGGAGAAGGGTACAACAAAATGAGACTAATATAAAGCTTTTTGGGCAAAAGTGCTAATCTATGCGTGGCACAAACCTAACCCAGCACATGCCTCATGACGTACTTTACCTCCTCTACAGTAAAGTATGGTGGTAGGGAAGGTACAGCAGGGACTGAGCATCTTTGTAAAGACTAAATAAGAAAAGATGGCATGAAATCCTGGTAGAAAACCTGCTTCCAGTCCTCTAAAAAAACAAAGCTTTGGAGGAAAATCCCATTTCAGCAAAACAATGATGCTGGCCAAAGCAGGGCACTTATTCAAGCAAGATGTTTTAGTTTTCAGCTTTTCTTACATATTTTCCCACATAATCAGTTATTGTTTCCTTACAATAACGATTTTTTGTGTTGTAACTTCCATACAGGTGTAACTGCTTTAATGAAAAATTCCACTGGTGAAAACAAGGTAAAGTATACACACACTCACTTCATTGAAATATGCAATTACCTGTATTGTCAGTCAACCAATTCCATCTTAATTTACTCAGTATATGAAGAAATGTACCAAATACAATTTTCAACTTGTTGTCGATAGTTAACTTTTGATTATGTAATGTTTGTCGAGTTTATCTATATGTATGTATACCACTCTTATGGACAGCTTCATAGAGAAGTGAGTTTAGAAAATTCACATTAGTCTTCACCTTTGTGAGATAAAATATCCCTTATATTAAAATCTAGTTCAATTTTCTTTCCAACTAAACATTTTGTGTGTGTGGCTGACTTACTGCCTCTGGAGCAGCTGTTGTTGCTGTTGTCTGTAGGAGTCTACCAGCTGTTGTGGTACAAACTCCAAGAGCTCTAGACTGTCCTTGATCTTCATCAGAAGGTCAAAATTCTCTCTGCCGCGCACCTGTACACACATATACACAGACACATGCACACACACACAAACACAGTTGGTAGAGCCCTATTCCCAACAGTCTCACAGCTAATTTAGTTTGGTACGGGGGGGGGGTTATTTCGTTTGGTTCTGGGGGGTTCATTTAGTTTGGTACTGGGCAGGTTCAATTAGTTTGGTATTGGGGGTTCTTTACATTTGGTACTGTTGGGGCTCATTTAGTTTAGTAATTGGTGGGTTCATTTAGTTTGGTACTAGATGTTTATTTATTTTGGCACTGGGTGTGTTCACTTAGTTTGGTACTGAGGGCTTCAATTAGTTTGGTACTAGGGGCTTCTATTTGGTTGTTACTTGGGGCTTCTATTTGTTTGTTACTTGGGGCTTCTATTTGTTTGCTACTAGGAGCTTCTATTTGATTGTTCGTTTTGTAGAGGGGAGTTCCTGTAAGGGTTGTGCCTGAACAGGGCGGTGGTGAGGATCCAAACGCACGACCGAGGGAGCAACTCCTGAACTGAATCGATGTCCCGATCCGTAGTGGGAAACGCCAAGGAGTTGAGGTGCAGATGTACATATATATATATATATA
>JACXGK010006495.1:0-11756 GCA_016801125.1 Novumbra hubbsi
TGAGCTGGGGGGGGGAGAAAATGAGAGTGAGATCCTCCTGAAAACCAGAGTGTAAAAGAAGCCCTTGGATTATGCATGGCTACTGACCGATGTTTAACGAGACATTCATCTCAGATTCACGTCAAAGTCATTGAGCACGTGCTCTTCTCAGGAGCCGTGGTTCAGACAGCACCGATATACACACCAGGCCTGCTCACTAACAACATGTTACAGGGAGATCAACAAGGACCGTTGAAAGGACAAACAGCTTCAGTAGAAGACATTTTTTTTTATTTAAGAAAGACTCACAGGGTTGGAAGTCAACATATACAGAATCAAAGCCATTGCTCCCTCGCGCCATCAACACAACATTGCTACAGATATTCTTTAATGCAACCTGACAACGTTTACTACACACCATTTTCTTCTCACCAGCACAAACTAGTTTTATGTAAAATACAGTTGGCCAGGTGCGCTTTGAAAGGGCGGGGGTACCTGCACAAAGGGCAGAGACCTATAAAATTAACCAGACAGGTGTTTCCCGGTCTATGTCAACACGTTCATCCATAACATACTAAAAAACGCCACTAAGCGGCTGGTGAACGTCCGATGAGCTGTGTGACTCACTCCGTAGATGTTATGTTGAAGCACTGTGCATGCTGACTGTTCATTTAAATAAGCTCCCATTTACAGTTGGAATCAAGAAGCAAGAGAAAAAGATAATATTAAGCATGAACAAAATATGCATTGACAGCAAACCTTTCAGGACAGGCCAATCAGATTGCTGAATTAAATTGTTGACGTGACACTCCCACCTTCTAGTCATCCAGTGTTTGGCCCTGTCTATTGATTTAGTGAAGTTTCACCATGGATTTTATTTCACCTTCTCTTTATGCAAATAAACATACGTCACGGTTGGACAAAAACAAAAGGGTTCTTACCTATCGTTGCAAAAAAGACATTAAAACTGAAGATAGGAGTCTAGGTGTATACCCCAGTATGACAATGAGGTACTATTTTCTGAAATGTCCATCCAATTAAAGCACTTGAAAATGAGGAAATCAGTATTTTCCTCATTCGTTGCAGGAATGAAAGCAGAAGCACCAATTCCCCATTTAATAAGCAGAGCGCAGAGCACACACAGCCAGGGCAGGAGAAAACGAGGACTTTTGGAGATTCTCAATTATACTCTCTGGTTTCAAATATTTGAGTCCCTAAGATATTAACAATTTACCATTTTTACCATTTCAAGCTAGTCGGTCTATCAATTTGGACTGACTTGTTTTCTCCTCATACTCACTTTAAACACTAGCAGCAATACCCCCCCCCAGTCTAAACCACCCTGGCAAATACTATTCCGGTCTTCTATGAGTCATTGTTTGAAAAAATGTATGGTAGCAGTAGGATTGTAGACAGTGCCATTTTAATGAAAACTTTCCCTATATTATGTACTTTTTTCCTCATCATTTCACACATTTATTTTATTCCCCAAACTCCACCAGATTAAATATAATCTGCCTGGTGATGATGCACAGGAGAAGTGTAATCCCAGTTCAACCTAGGCATTGGCCTTTCCTTCATTCCCTTTAACCTTTTTCAATAAGGATAAAGCCCATTTCCAAAATAGCACAAATTTCCCAGGATGTATAGTCAATTGTAATAGCTTGGGGAGGACTTTTATGAAACTGAAGTAAAACGTTGGTGGTTTTTAATTTGCGTTCAAGTGTACATCTCTGATAGATAGAGCTTCTACCCAAGTGTTAAAGTAGTTGGTCTTACAGGTTTTTTCCCGGCTGATCTGGCTTACACTGTTCAGACAAGCAGAAACATTCACCGCTGTCCGTAGATTCGCCCTGCATCACTTTCTCAACCACACCGCTGAAACAGTCTATACTTCGACACACATGTCTGTCTAAGCCTTTATGTGGAACACGTGAGAGGGAGAAAAAAATCTGAAGGCAGGAACATGAACTGAGCTATTAAGATACGATTGCTCTCTAGTCTCAAAGCAAATATGAAATATCAACGCTGTCGTCAAAGGGCCTGAATGAGACAAAGCAGAAAGAAAGGTGTCCATTAATCATTAACCATGCTAAAAGCCTGGCCCTTTGTATTCCCTTGCGGCCGGGGTTATCTGAGAGCCACGTGACAAGGCCGGGCCTTTTCCTAGTAGATTGGGGAAAGCCAGTGAGCAAATACAGGTGTTGTGGAGTCAGTGACGTCAGGGACAACCGCAGTCAGGGACAACCGCTGTCAGGGACAACCGCTGTCAGGGACAACCGCAAACACGCGCTGCAATGCCTGATCCAATGGGACCCGGTGTTTGCCCGGGGCACTTCCTGGTGATCCAACATTTCAAGTCGAACCGCTTCTAAGGACCGCCTTCCGTTTGTACCGATCCACCCATGCACGTTTGAAGGCACGCGGGGGGGGTATAGACAAATAGAACGAAATGGATGTTGGGAAAGAGCTGAGGAGCAGGCTGAGGCAAGCTGAATCTTTTAGAACAGGAGCGCCGGGCGGCAAAACGGTGGGTGTGAGCAAACTAATTTGCGGTGTAAAAGCCCTCCCTTCGGAAAACAAAACAGATGAATTCTTCTCAAGTGGATCTACGTCCAAGCGTGACATCAAGTGAACGAAGCAGGCCGGTGTTCAAGTTAGCCACGGCGCCCACATTTTGTTGGCTAACACAGCAAACACAGCTTTCGGAGAAACACAAATACATAAAAACCATTAAATACCACACTTCACATCGGAGTTCTGTCGCTTCTTTATGAATAATATATGTATTGACCGTTCGGAATATAACTGTTTATTTACAAAACGGCTCGACCACTGGTTAAACACAAACAAAATCCGTCCCGTGCTGAGGATATCTGTTTCTGTTCAAATATTTATGTGTTTGTACTTCATCCATTCATGTTCAAATTCACAGCAATCACGTTTGCAGTAAATCAGCGAATTATCAGTAAAAAGATGATAAAGGTGTTTGAAGCAAACACACAAAACCAACAGAGGAGGATGTGAAGTTGTAGAGTAACGGCAAAGAGGAAATTAGCGTGGCTACTGGGAAATAAAACTGCACTGCAGAAATAGATAAACAGATAAATCATCCACCTTTCCAATCATTAATTAGTAGTATTTTATAGCAATGCGAAAACCTTTTTAATAAAGCAATAAAGCTGCCAATTAAGTGTCCACCCCTTCAACTATTTTCTTAGGACTATGTAGATGCTCTAATGATAAATGATCAGCAATGGCTAAGGTTCAGTCTAGGTTTAAAATGAGACTTAAAGGTTAAGGTGAGGATAAAGGTTATGTTGGGGTTAAGACTGTAAAATGCTACATATATTTGGTAGATGATCTGTAGAGCATTTAGAGATACCATTTTGGGACAATCCAACTGAAGTGTTACTAATGAGGCTGTGGCCCCTCAAACAATGGGGAAGCACAGACATTGTGGCTTCGCTGTGGCTAAGAATGACAGTCAGCTAGGGCCACTTGCAGGGCGAAAGGTATAGATAGCAGGTGTGCTAGATAGCAGGGAAAGGAAGAGGTGAGGTGTAGCCTCGGTAATGCAGCCTTTGGTTGGAGGTTTGAGGCATACGGGGAACAGAGTGGCATTGGTTGGAGGTTTGGTTGGAGGTTTGGTTGGAGGTTTGAGGCATACGGGGAACAGAGGCATGGGGGGGCAGTTTGAGGCATATGGGGAACAGAGGCATGGGGGGGCAGTTTGAGGCATACGGGGAACAGAGGCATGGGGGGGCAGTTTGAGGCATACGGGGAACAGAGGCATGGGGGGGCAGTTTGAGGCATGCGGGGAACAGAGGCATGGGGGGGCAGTTTGAGGCATACGGGGAACAGAGGCATGGGGGGGCAGTTTGAGGCAGCTGCTGAGAATCACCTGTCAGTCAGGTAAACACGGCCGGTCCCCCAGGGGCAGCTGCAGCGCTGGGGAGCCATGGTCTGGGGCACAAAAAGGCCCCGATTCCCAACACTGTGCCCTATTTTTGCAGGACCTCGGTTGAGAGTAGTGTACTACCTAGGGATGGAGGGTGTCATTTGGGATTCTAACCATCGCCTGGAGCGGAGAGAAGCGACAACATATGGAAAACCCTCAGCGGCAGGTGACCTGTCTGGATCCCGCCGGCTGCACGTTTGTGACACAATGGGGCCTGATGATATAAAACAAACACGCTGCCTCCTCCTGTCCTCATGAATAAAAACAAGGTGCCCTATCGCAGGCGGCCAATCAACAGCGCACGCAAGATCTGCCAGGTTGCCGGGGCGATTGAAGGCCGGGAGAAAAATATTCCGCGGAAAGTGCCGGAACCGAAAGGCGAGAATGTGCTTCGACGTGGGCATAAGTTGACTGATACCCAGACAAGGGTGGAGAGATAACGATGGAGATAAGATAAGGTTGGCACGTAAAGCATGAACACCTCTTGGAGGGTAGGTCCAAATGGGCCCAGGTAAGTCTTCGTAGAAGGCCCCAATAGTGGCCGAAAAAGGCTGAGCTTTTGGATGTGAAGGTGATTGACGGCAACCGGAGCGGCAAGATGGACAACACGAGTGGCAATAAAAATAGCTCAGGCAAGGCGGCAGCACAATGACAGAATAAACAGTCAGGAGAGCGAAGTGAGGCCACTGAGCCATGCGGGCCCATTCACAAAAGCAGGCAGCTTCGAGGGTTGTATCAGTCATTAACTGTTCCACAAAAGACCCCATTCAGAGGTTCCTCATCAGGCCTGTGTCAAAACCCTAAACACATGGTTCACAAAAGAACTACTCGGCTTGGCTATTAAGACTGATGTCCAGAGACGCAGGAAGACAGGGACGCGTCCACAAAAAGACAGACGTCCAGAGACAGATAGCCATAGAAAAACAGACATCCAGAGAGGGACAGCCACAGATCACACACAGACACATGAGCATAAATAGTTTCCAGATGTTTAATGCACAGCACTGGGTATGTACAAACAAACAACGACCGAAAAACCATGTGCCAGTAACGTTAGTCCCTCCACTTTAGTCTGCACGTAACTTTTTGAGAAGATGCTAGGACGTCACTGCTACATACGCATGGCACACATTCAATGCCGTCCAACGGACCTTCCGCCAAACATGTGTTTGTTTTAGGCAAACACCGTTGTTCCACGAAAGGCCAGCGTCCTAAATTGTCAAGTACAAACCGCTGCAACAATTTGTATTCAATCATATCCACCAAAGGGTGAGAGAGAAACTGTGTCATTGCATTCACCCAGTCCTCTATGCGAAAGGACGAATTGGTTCCTCTCGCTTTAAACAAAAGCCATGTCAGCGTAGTTGTCCTTTCCTAAGGCTTGTTGTGGAAACCAATCGACGCTTGATAAAATGCACACTGCCAACATGTGGAAGATCACCATCCAGGTGTCCGGGTTTACTCAGTGGGGGGTTCTCTTGCGGTAGGAGTCTCAGCTTGGCTAGAGATCTGAAGACCATCAAAACAATAATAGAGAGCCAAACGCACAGACAAAACCTCCTTTCTGCAGGTAGCCCCTGATTAAAAGTGCTGACGGTGTAAGTGTACTGGAATGCAGGTTTACTCAGAGGGGTCAATAAGACAAAACACGACCCCAACGACCTCCCTCGACGTCGTTTCTGAGGAGAAAAAAGACAAAAAAGATATTGCTCAGCATATCTCCCCATACTCCCAGCACACACATATCTGCCGTGTGTGTGTGTGTGAATGTATCCTTAGATCAATGATGGTAAACCGGTGCTTGTCCAAACACGGCATTGATGGCTCGGCTCCCCCACAAAGCCTCCACTTGGCCTGAGAAGCATGCAGCCGTTCCATTAGTCAGAGAGGCTTATTATTATTCAGAAATTAGTGATCGTTCCTTAAACAAACCGAGCAACTCAGTCAAATGGTATCCACCCGCCCCTCCCCTTCCCACACTCACACACACACCGGTCCGGAGCTCAGCAGAATCCGAGGAGATAAAGCCCCTTTCTGCATACAAAGAGCCCCTGACGAGAACACACACATACACAGCCAACAAAAAGAGACGCCATTGCAAGCCCTTCCAAGCTCCACTTAGCTAACACCCGATAACAGGCTATTCTATGTAAAATCTAAATGAAAGACTATTGAAACTAATCTACATCTTATCATCTGATAAAAGTACACTACAATAACCTCAAGAACAAAACAAGGCATGTGACTCAGATCCAAATGGCGCGTCCTTTTCATGTATAATGGGAGAACATTTTTAGGGCAGAAAATGAAACGTTAAAAGGTCTGTGGCAATGCCAGATAACAAGCATTAATGTCACAACAGTGATCAAGAGTGACAGGAAACTCCATAGCCATTGTTGAGATCTGAAACAATTTAAGAATCTGTTAATCAAACCCAAACAAGTGATTGGATCAAACACAGTCAGTGTCTGTCCTTTCCAGTGATGCCATTGGGCTGCCGTGGAACCTACTCCATTTCAAATAGTGTTCATTTCGTCATCCGGCATGAATGGGGAAAGATTCCACCCAGGTAGCTTGTGGGGTTCCCGGCTTGGGAAAGCCACAGCTCTGGCAAACGCTGAGGTCTCATTTGCAGGCTTGTGCGTGTGGCAGACAGACATCCAGAAGAACCTGGGTGGCCCCCTCCCACTAACACCGTAAAGCCTTCATTTAGTGAACTAAGTCTACTATGACAGTGATCCCAGCTATGGTTAATCCCAGAAGAAGAGCCATTTTACCCAGAGAACACAATGAATGCAGCCGGAGTACAATACCGCTGATGAATTACGAGCGGAACTCGGGCAGGACGGATTCTAGAGCTCGATGACACAATGCCCGTTACCGTGGAGTCAGAAGCCTCTCCACCTGTGCGTAAAAACAACAAGTACAGTTCGGGTCGCATTGGGCAATGGTTTGGTCGCCTCGAGCGGATACTAATGCAACAGGGAGACGTGAGGCCGGCGGTCGTGGTCTGTCAGTCGGCGTGTAGTTATGCTACGAGTGTACAACCAACGCACAGGCCACAATTAAAAGCACGACGGACACTTCAAGATACCCAGCCGAAGTCCCCGGAAACACAGTTCTGTTCCCTTGGCAACAGCGAAGACACCAGTCAGCCAGGTGATTGCCTTCCGGCGAATTCTGAGATAAGGGCAGGCACGGAACGGGGCCTGACGCGATTTTAATTCAGAGGGAGGTCCACCCTCCTCATATTTGAATAAAGCAAACAGGCCCGGGCGAGAGGGCCTGACGGCCGCAAATGACATTGTCAGAGCGGGAACGATCAGCCAGTTTGCAGTCTGTTTGCTCATGGAGAGCAAACACGCAGTGTGTTGGGCACCGTGCAGGACGGCGGCTCTCCGGACGCCAGGAGGAAGCTCTGCCAGGATGATGGAAGGAGCTAGGGGAGGTGGAAAGAGGATTCCCTCGCACTCCCCGGGTGCCGGCAGCCATGCAATGTTTGGGATCAATGCCCCCTTTGAAAAAAAGCTATAAATAATTTAACAACAAGAAAGTGTGAGATTTCGCGTTACAACCTAGGCCCGTACATTACACTGGGGCAAAGAGACTGGATGGAGAAATTAGGAATGTACCATCTGTAAACCTACAAGGACAGGGGGCTCCCTCAATGCCTCATCCTGCAGACAACCTGCAGGCTACAATATAGCCAGTGGAGTCGTCCCTCCAGTCCTGAAAACCCCTAGCATTTCGTGACCACTTTTCTCTCCCTTCCCAGTTCCACCATATCTAATTTCATCACAACCTTGCAGCATTGCGACAGCTCCCAACAAACGCAGGAATGCTGAGAGTAGTGTCAAGCTGTCCTCATCAGACGTTCCCCACAAGCCATTCCGCTTTCCAGCAGGAAGTCATACGGGGGTCGACGCGTGTGGTGGCCAGGCTAACTCAGTCAACGATATTAGCTACCAGGAAATCTCAGCCGACAAAGTCCCAGCCGCTCACTGTCCGACGCTGGCCAACTTGCATTGCCCACTGGGCTTCCTAGTGGGCAGACCAGTGTGCCACCTAGAAGAACCAGCTGGCATTCTCTCCTTCCGCGTGCTCCGGACTACCGATCCTTTCTGCCTCATGAAGGTCACCGCTACTTTACCCACGATGATGTTGACTCGTATCTATAACAAACGTAGCGGTACAACGCAAATGAACCAAAGCCCAAATTAATAACAATAATTTCATACCTTGATCAGACTAGGACAATCATGTATTATAATTTACATGTTGTTATGTCGGAAGGGATTTCCTAAGTTAAATTAATTTCTTTCTGAATTCTTCAAATTCATATAGGCTGATGTTAATTTGTTTGTGTGTGTGTGTGAGGGGGGGGGGGGCATTTTCTGTTTGTTTAGATCCTTTGAAACAGGGGGAGTCAAACATGAGGAAGAGCATTAGGATGGGAAAATGCTGGGATTGAGTCCCAATCTCTGAGAGGGAGCTTGTCATGTGACTTGTGTAACCAACACACCCCAGACTTTGCACTCACCAACTTCGGAGGGTCAAGTTCTGTGCATGTTTTTAATTCTTAATATGACCCAAAACCGGTTTGATAGTTTGAATAAACCTAGAAAAAACCCTAGCTCAGTGCTTAAACTGCCCACTGCTAGTTGTCATATAGTTTCACGAGTGCCTGTGTACTTAGGCTATATAGGCTGATTCCTTTCGCAATGATCATTTAAATAGCCGCAAGTCGTGTTCTTTAACCCCTATTTGGGCCGGTATTACTGAGAACCCAATCTAATTCTAAGCAATAAACAGGAGAATTAAGGTTAACTACTTTGCACAGGAACATAACGGCAAATGTGTTCCCTTAGCCTCAACGATTCAATTGAGTGATATTCCCGTTATTAGTGAGATGATTTAATTACCAAAGTCCCCTACTGCACAACGTCTTGGCAGTTTGATCTCAAGCTCTGAAATATGACAGAGACATTTCACACATCGTCATGTTGATCGAATTTGAGCTGCGTGCGAGAAATGTGAAGGAATAATTAAACAAAAAAAGAAACAAAGAAAATATAATTTTAAGTATTTGTTCGTTTCAAATATAGAAATTACATATACGGATAAATACAGCAAATGTTCAAAAAAAAAAAATCTACACTGATGCTGGCCTCTTAAGTTATCAAACTTGTTTGGATAGCAAGTCTTGCATATTCAGCCATATGCAGTCCCGAGAGGGTCTGTCCGCGACAAATAAAAAGGCTATGATAGATAGTGGAAAAGCTGTGGAATCACACATCAGCCACTGAAGCATCACATCACTGCCCATTCAGACCCCAGAAAACCCATGATGCAATTATTGTTAACAGTGCGACAAGAACTTTCACGATTCCTTCCTTTTCATCCCAATCTCATTTGCTTGTTTCCTTTCCAGGGCCAGAGAAGTCAGTCATAAAGAGATGACCATCATTCAAGTTGTTTGGACTGGAGCCCCATGGTGTTTGGTTAGGAGGGTGAATGCAAATGTGAAGAAAGAAAAGACTGGATTTACATATCAGCTTCGGCTCACACGGGCAGAGTAAACATTCTGTTTATCTCGAGTGTCACTTTATGATTTCGGCAAAATATAAAACTGTCCCTTCCTAACCCGATGCAAACGAGCTGAAAGAAACATGCCGTTTTCCAAATACAATTTGCACAAGCAGGACTTGTAAACAAATCCTCTATAACTTGGCAAACAGGGTCGAATACCGTTTGCAGGGATAAAAATAAAACGCAACGCTAAGCCACAACCGTACTCTTGGTTCTACATATAGTTAACCCGAGACATGAGAAATCACCCAAATATTGTGACAACCTCATCACCAACATAATTCCTAGAATTTGATTAATTCCTTAACTAATTCCAAATGTATCATCCAATATGTCAACCTGTTCTCATAAAAGCACCTACGCATATACGCCTCAGAACATTATGCCTCGAAAGGAAACAGAATATGAAAACGAAGGGTAAACCGAAGCCTTTTGGTGAAAATAAACTTGGATAAATGACTGTGTGTGGTCTCCTGCTATATTAGCTTTAGACTATTGTATAAAACATGTTGCATAATTTCTCTTTAACTCCTGTAATTAGAGACAGGTAAATAAGCCTTTTTTTGCAAGAATAAAAATATGCCGTGTAGGTTTTAACTTGATAAGCTATTGAACCACTGGGATCAAAGTAGATGAATCACGCCGGTGAGATAGCGTGGCAGGAGTTGAGGGTAAGCGGGTACTGCCATCTACAGGCCAGGCCAGGACATAACAACACAAAATTAGGAATTCAACAAAAGACGAACCCTCAAAAATAAAGGGGGGTGTCGACGATAACTCACTGTTTTCTACGAAAACCACTGTTCGTTCTAAACCCAAGCTAGGTGCCTTTACCATGGGACTCTGTTCATACGTAGTGCCCTATATAGAGGCTAGGGCACCATTATAGACACATAGCGAATTGCTAGAACTCTAAATCTTGTAAAAAAGAAAAAACATCAGAAAACTGCAAGTAACGAAAACTGTAACAAAACAAAACATGAAACGAAAACACGGGTATCACATTTCCCTGATATACATTCATATTGTAAATGCTTGTACAGTTATGGTTAAGAGTGTGTTTTCGGGTGGGCCTTGAGCGGTTGTCCCCTGCTCAGGAATTAACCATAAATAGCTGCCTATTTTGTTTCGCGGTGATAGCGATTTCTAATAAATGAAAACATTCCATAGACGCCGTACACAACGCCACATTTGGCAATATTGCAACGGCAGGATCTCTCCCAACTTTCCTTTTGCAAATTGGAATCCGGTTGAGAAATCCTTTAAGTCCGCACCCCTGCACTGATCAGGGGTGAGACAGCTCTCTATCATCACCAGCTGCCGTGTCAACCATCCAAATGATGCCTTAAAATTTTCAAAGACGTCTTTCTCGAGGAAGACTAAAGCTGCGTAAAGCCAAGCAAAGGCTGCCGTTCTCTTGTCTGCTCACTGTGGACTAGGGAGTGATCCGCCGTGCTCATAGGCTTTCCAAAATTAGATGGGAAGGGCCAGACGTCCTCTGAAAGAACGTAGTGCATCTGGTTTAAAAGTTATGTTGATGCATCTTTAAGGCCTGACCCATTTTGCTGTGTTTTGCCAATTGTTCTTATGCCAGCAGGTTCTAACTAGTCCTCGTGGGAGGCAAGTCTGACAAACCCAAAAAAACTGCGTTTCTGCCCCAAATGACACCCTTTATAGTGCACTACATTTGACAAGAGCCATTACACAGGCCTTGAAGGCACTATATAGGTAATAGCGTGCCGTTTGGGTTTACATCACAAGCCGCTGAAACAAGGCATTGCAGTGTCAACATTTAGAGATTAAGTAAAAACTATTGCTGTGGAGCTTTTGTTCTTTGCGGAGCATGTAAAAGCAGACGGTTGTTTTCTGTTATTTGTTTAAAATGCCCCTTTGAGCAACACGATTGGGTTTGTGTCTAGGTGGAGAAATACAAACTGTTACGTTCATATGCACACACACACACACACACAGACACACACACAAAAACACACACACACACACACACACGTGTGAGGGAACGTTCTCTGTATTGCTTTTGGGGTTACATTTTTTTTTAAACACGCTCAATTAAGCAGAACGACGCGGGGAGAATGTTTTGTAAGTGCACAGCGCCACCCAGTGGTATGTCAAACAGTTCTATGTATGTTCAGAGTACATGTCTCTTAAAGGGCGCAGTCATTTAAAATAGTGGAAATAAGTGCACAAATCAACTAAAAGAGATAGCACT
>JACXGK010006495.1:11856-28717 GCA_016801125.1 Novumbra hubbsi
CGGTTCCTCGGAGGGCCGTGTGTCTGCAGGTTTTTGTTTTTTCCTGTAAATTGGTTCCCAGTTCAGACCTAAACAACCAGGTGAGGGTAGACCTAACCAATTAGTGACCTAATTAATCAATCAAGTACAAGGTGACAGCGAAAACCTGCAGACACTCGGCCCTCCGTGGATCCGGTTTGACACCTGTGCACTAGAGGATAGTTTGCCTTCATAACCTCTTCTCTTTAATCGCAGTAAATCAATAAACTGCTGACTTTAAAGAAAATTATGGGACAGGGATTAATTACATAAACAAAGTTCACCCATTTTAAGCAAAAGTTCTCCCACTTATTTGAGAGAGACCGGGTAGCATTTTAAAAAAGTGCTAATAAATATCGAATTCATGGAAGATCCAGCTATCTGTCTGATAACAGCAAATCGTTCACCCATCAAATGTTTATTAATAATTTTATTTTAAACGTGGAGTGCTAGCTTGTTAATGTTTTGCTCAAAGATTGCAGGAGAACAATGTGACAGTTGTGTGTCAGAAACGGGGTCCAAACATTTGGGCAGTTGTGTTTGAGTTAAATGTGTGTGTAAAGGGTTTGCAGTACTTACTTTTGGCATCTAACCGTAAAGGCCAGACACCATTGTTGACTGACTCTTATCCTATCAGACAACCCTCCCTCCCATTACAAAACATCCCAGCTCTCACCCAAGGCACTTCCTGGCAGACAAAATCCATCCTGCAAATTCTTTTGTTTATTTTACTTCTTTCTTTAATGCTTTTCATACATTGTTCAATTTTTTTAAAACATATATTTTTCATGTATTCTCGGGAAAGAGACTTATTTTTTTGATTGTGTCACTGTTGCATTTGTGTCAGCCATGTGCTTTTCTGTACTCACGTTTCAACGTCTTACCTGTGTTTCTTCCCTTTCTGATGTTCAATTCCTTCATAGGTGAATCTGATATACATAAATGTATGCAGTTCCTCCATATTGGGCCATTCTTTCCCCTTTAAACATCCTCACATTGTACCTCATTTCATCCATTTGCTCTAAATTACCTCTGTTCCACAGCAATAAAAAATATCGGGGCCTTTAAACCAAAACGTCCCTCTTGGTTGTTTTATGGACACCCACTGCCCTACCACAAACCAGCTAAATTTACTTTCAATAACTGTAACCCAGTTTTTACAGACAGAGGCCGGAGAACACAGAGAGACCCCTCTTTGACAGTCCCTAACGTCCCCCCAGGGCCAGACTCTTCCATGATAAGCGCGTTGGTAAAATATGAACCCGCCCCCCAGAACGGCCAGCAAGGCAGTGACAAAGTAAGCGTCGCTCAGAAGTCACGGACCTCCGCGCAGGCAAATCGGTTCCTCCTCAATCCACACCAAGCCCACTTTTTCCACAAGCCCGTCCCCACTGTTCCCCACTCCGTCTGAAATACTTCGGTGGTTAACAATAACAGAGCCGGCAGCCAGCATCCCACCCAGCCTGGAAAGTGCGGAGAAAGAGAAAGAGCACCGCTCCGAGACCAGTCCTTCTGTTCCACACGACGTGTATCCATCTTGAGGGGTAATAGATTATACACAGCCCTCAGCTGCGATCCCCGTTTCCTTCACCTTTGACCCCATTAATACATGCCACATCCTTTTAGGGATAAAGGTGAGCCAGCTGTTGACACACGGACTAGTTAAGGCCAGAACGCGAGGATACCATCTGGTGGACTGTCATTGTAGGGTGGCTCCAGTTAGGTATATCAGGAGAATGTTAAACAAGCCATTAGTAACCATATTGGCGACAATGGCCATAATTCTCGGTTCGTACAGACATGTTACCTAAAATGTTGGGGTTATGTTGCAGATGGTTTTTGTACAGGTGTGCATGACAACAATACACCTGGCAAAACGCTACTGGTGTACGGCAAGGAACGTCCACCGGTTTCGCCTATTGTGTTTCAAAAACCCACTGGGCTTCTATGAAATCACAGATAACTGATCCACGAATCGTGAATAAAAAACGTAATCGCCATGGAAAGGTTTGCAGGTTGGATATCCAGTCGCCTTTTTCCATTAGCTGCGTAGTCTATCAACATCGTTTTGTAGTATTCCCATATAGAGGTTTCTCGAATAGTTGCGAAAGATAGGACGGATTAGCAACACGATCGGGAATAAAACAATATGGGGATATGTGCCTTCATCTCGATCGTCACCCAAAACCCATTTAAGCCCAGGTCAAAAGGAGTGCCCTATATAAATAACGCTGGTGTCAAGTATGGTAGCAACTTAATAATGCAGTGGGATTTGAGGTGGGCACCGCTGCCTTGTAAGATACCGAAGAGAAAAACAAAAGCGTCGGCAGAACCAGGCTAGGGAACCCTAGCAGGCCATGGGTGACCACCAGGACAGAATCTGCTAGATGGGTTTCCAGGCTGTGAGGTCTTGCTACATGAGGTCAGGCAATTACGATATCGGAGAATAAAATAGAAAAGCGTACTGTACATATGATAGACGACGGCTTCATATCCATGATCCTAAACTCATTGGGACTCCCCGGTCGTTCACATTTCTTTGCTTTAAATTAAATTCGCCAACTTATCCTCAAGAATTCGACAGGACAACGGAGCGCCGTTTTTGGGAAACATCTGTGGAGGCCCGGGAGCGGTTCGTGAAAAGTATTTATATGACCTTAGCAATAACCTGCATGTTAGGTGTGATTATCAGGCTCTGACCTTGTGCTACATCTACCACATGACAGAGGGGAGTCTATGTTTCCCATCCGTATTGAATTCCTAACCCATGGACATTTGTTTCCAGAGTCTGTCCATCCCAGTGACTCCACACCATATACTTTCTAAAAAGGCAGATTTAGTAAGATATGGACTAATCATTATAATTGGATTCAGCAGTAGACACAGCCATGTTGACACACCCTTTTCGTTTAATACCAAACCTGCAATCCAGCTGACTTGGTAATGTTCTGATGCCTGGGCAGTTTAGAAGAAAAAAGAAATTGAGAGGATGGAAAAGAAACCAAAATGGCTGCCAATCCCGCAGTCACTGAGATCATCCCACAGAGCTCCTGTAAATCATCCAGGAGGCTCCCATGGTGGTTGTACGGTGCCTGATTATACCACTGCTGAAGCGTGGACGTCTCAGCACTGCTGACGTGTTCCAGGTGTAGACAGCAGCACTTTCTCAGTTAGCAAGGTAGGGAAACACTGCGGGCCACTGTTTTGTGACCTTTCAGTTGCATCCCAAATGGCACCCTGTCCCCATACTCCCGTGGCTATCGCTAACCTCAGACGGTACCAAAGGTAGTGCACTCCATAGGAAATAACGTCGCAGTTGGAACTCGTGCCTCCCCAGACTACGGAATGTGGAACGTCAGAATATGAATGTGTCCGCGGATCATTCTCTCGCTAACTGTCGTTCAGTGGTTGCGCATGCAGGGATTAGTTGTATTTCACGCTTCGGTTAGACACAAGGTACATTGTGTTTGTTTGATGTAGTTCACGGTGTATCAGTGCGTCTCTTTAGTGTAATTATGTCACGGGAACACCACCGATCGAAGACCCATTTCACAATTACGATAGGCAGTATACTGCATGGAATGTTCAACTTGCAATTTACAGGCCACGTTTAGTGTTGTCAGTGCGTTTAACTGACGGGTCCATGGTTATTAAACACATGTTCAGAACATGTCTAAGTAGCTTGTTCGTTCCTGCGTGTGATAAGCACCCATGGTACAAACAGAGATGTTTCCATGTACTGATTCTACAAGCATGTCAATTCCATTTATGTTCAGAATGCATGGAATAGAATGCCCTTCGGCATCACTGTTCATCTGTTCGGGGCTGATTTATCAAATCCTCAAGACTCCAATGAGAATAAATCAACACCAGAGAACACGAACACGTATTCCCCAGCCGTCATAAAACCATGATTTAATGTCCAGGGCTGTCAAAACACAGCGCGGCAGATTCTGACTTGCTCCTTGTGCGAGCAACACAATGACTTTATCTCGTCCGAGCAATTTATGGTCTCCAATGGAGGCCAAGGCCATTAGGGTCTAGGCCACCAACAGACTGACAAAAAGAACACTGGCGAACCGAGCAACAGAAAGATCTGGGCATGGACTCACCCATCAATCCAATGAGGTTGATCTGTGTCCGGAGTAGAGGGAAGATTTATGCGCTTTTGCCATATTGGTTTTGTATTTGGAACATTCCATTTGGTTATACTGCATTTGTGAGTTTTGGAGTTTCTACATTAAATAGCACAGAAGGACACACAGCGTATTACACCCTGGGCACCTTTTGTGGCCAAGGAAAATATACAATGGGTGTCGCCCATGCAGTTTCAGGCGAGATATTTGTGTAGATGACTCCAGCTCTGTGAGATTTTATGTCTTTTTGCGTTGTGCGTTTTTTTTTCTACACAGATGAGCTCCACACATTCGTTCCAGGCCTCAGTTCAAAAACAAGCAGTGTCTGTGTGGGTTTGGCTCATAACGAAGACGCCTGGGATATTGACACATAGACTACCGTATTTCAAACCCGGCTAGAGTTGCCCGAAATCCCTTTTAACATTCGCGACAGGTAAGAGGGCAACAGGTAAGACCCCGTGGTATTTCTGAAATCCCGCCTGCCTGCAGATGGGGGAAGATCGTTGATACTGCTGACACTTGGCACTAGAGGTGGGTTTGGGTCTCGGGCTTTAACTAGAGGGCAGCAAAAATCCACATAGGGTCTGGTGAGAGTTCAGCAAAAAACTTTACGGAATATTAGGCAGAAAGGATGCAGTGAGAATAGCTTTGAGAGACCATTCTGGGCTAGTTCCCCTGCTCCCTCCCTCGTCCCTCTGCTGTTCCAGCTCTACTGAGTGGTATGTCAATTGTGGAAACTGGACCGCCAGCTACCCCCCCCCCCAATGGATGATAGATGTGAAATGTTCCCTCTAAACACAAACATCTTCAGTGTTTTCAGCTGTAGACTATTCACCCGGGAGAGGTAGAGACCACCGCAACAGACTTTTTTTTTCTCATCTATTTTTACAACTTCCATTTAATTCCCTCACGGATCGTTTGCCTGTATGTGAAGAAAGGCCGCTCGGGCCTCACAAGATGTTCCGCTGTCCAGAAGAACTCTGTTCCCCGGCTCTGCTGCAGGTGGCATTGGTCAGGGAGTCTGTTCTGTACGTCGGTAATGAAACGTGTTAACAAGTTAGTTGCAACTTTCGCTTAAAGATCTAGCTTGGGATTTTTTAGCAAACGATTGTGAGAAACTTTTGTTTTGCGTTGGATAGGTTGTTTGTATATGGATAATCTATAAGTAGAATTACTGACGTACTGTACCTCACTTGAGAGTCAAAGTTTTAAAGCGTATAGTTTTGATGAGATATTGGCACCCGTTTTGACTCGGCCAGAGAAAAAATATATCTTTATCAACAATAATTACCCAGTCACATTTAAAAGATATCAATCTCTGGATTCTCTTCAACCCCGTCTCTAACAGACGGCAATAAATACAATGCAGTGCCAAGATATTTACCCGTGCAAGAGTGCCTTTTAGTGATTTTCCAGCTTACCTGAGTTAAATTAGCATTTTCCTTGGAGGGTTCAAAGCGGTCAAGCGTGCGCTCCCCTGGGTGTCTGACGTAGCTGACTTGTGCTAGTGGGCAGACATTTTGCACACGTTTTTACTTTGTCAAGCACAGAGATATCGCGTGGTCAGATCGCGGTTCCTGACAGGGTCAACAACATCAAGGCCTTCGAAATGTTGATGTTTGCGGCGTTTTAGCTGGAAGAAATCAATAGTTTACTGTGAATGTCTTCTGGATATAGATCTTCCTGGCAACATTGTACATTTGGAACAAAATCAAGAAGTACAAACTTGTAAGACGACAGAGGATGTGCATTGGATGAGTCCTCGCAGTTTAACAGTAGGTGGCAGTGTTGTAAAGGATTGTTACATCCCAGCAGCGTTTTCAAGACTCCATTCAGCTTTGACCTAACTTGCCATTTCATTTTAATCACACTGAGAAAAACAACGAGTTGCCAGATATTACCGTATGGTAATGTATTTCAATAATGATTACCAGGGAAGGGGTTCCTAAGCACAAGACTGGGGCCTGGTTCGGCTGTTTGGTTGTGGGGTTGTCTCACGATAGTGCGGTCAGAAGCAGGGTCAGTGTTCCAGTTCTTTTTTTGTGGTCATGTTTCCGTTGGCTACACGACTGTTTCCTCACCTGCAGGAATCTGCCATAAGCTTCCCTGGTCCACAGTTGTGCGCTGAATATAGAAAAGATAGATTTATGGTTTGTGTGGAAAAACCGCCACACTGTTATTTAACAAATAGATAAAAAGCCATTTGAACCGAATGTATTTCCACAGGCTATAGGGAAACTTGAGTCAGGCGGTGAATGTTGCTTTCAAATCCATGAAATATACCATTGAAAACAAAATGTTCTGTCTGTGGGTTATCGATGCGGTGTACATGAAATGCAGTCATTTGAATGTCTACAGTGACTTGTTACTAGAACTATGAGTTGTGTAGAAAAGGATAGACCGTGTTCATGTTCATCCTGATGTTATATAAAAACGAGTTCCCATTTATATGCATTGAATTCTATTTCACAATTCCCTGCTGTCTGTGTGATCTTTCAACATAGCCTTTTTACATGCTACGGACAGTCAAAACGTGCCTGGTGTTTGGGGGGTAAGCATATCTACACCACGTCAAACAACAGCCCTGCATATCCAAACCACGTCAAACAAAAGCCCTGCATGTCCAGACCAGATACTTTGGAATTAAACCTTCATAGGAGATGAATTCCTATCCAGTCCGTTTACATATTTAACAATAAAATGTTTTTCCAATTCAGCGCTTTGAAAGTAAATATAAACCCCAAAGCATTAAAGCCTGCAGAAATAGGATGGAAGTAGGTCCTTGAAATGAGTGTATTTGTGTGTATTCACTACATTTGTTTTTACCAAATTAGCTGAAACTGAACGTGAACCTCCAATACAAAAAGCTAATGTATGTTTTCATATTTGTGGATTTTTGTTTTGCTTGTGTTCGTAACGTTTGTGATGTGATATATGACTGTAGAAGGTAATCATATTGTGATTTCTCACACCCTTCTGCACAGGATTGTAAAGGAACACATTTGGTCTTTCACTTGAGCAAAGAGGTACAAAAGTCAACCTAAAAGTAGAACTTCTCTCCCTAAAGGAAATATGGTTTTGAGTCACCTATCAGCTCAGTAGTTTCATGTAATATTTTGTTAAAGTGCCTGGCTAGGTGAGATGTCAGTGTTGGGAAACCTAAGGCGCCAGTTCTGCTTCTGCCCAGACCTCCTCTGGCTGGGGGGAGCATTTCAGCATTGGGAAATGTGGCCATTCACTGGAAGTCAAGCGTAGAAATGAACAACATTAGCTGTCTCTGCCATTGTTTTTAGAAATAGTTTCCTGGATAGTTGTCACGAAGGATGGGTGCAAAGGCTAGTCTGTGCACCGATTTTAGGGTCTGACATTAGATTTGACTGGTACCATCATTAGCTGCGTATGTGTGTATATACTATATATATATATATATATATATCCACTCATACATGTATTCATGTATTCACACAGTGGGTATAGGAAGTGGCCAACCCCTTTCAAAATGGTCACCTTTTCTTGCCGTACTGCTTAAAATGAAAACACATCAAGTCTGGCTCGTATGTAAGGTGTATGGCACCATTCAGACCTGGGAACCATCAGGACATCCGACATCCCTTCCCACTGGATGACCGGGCAATGGGAAGGAGGAGCTTCAGGCCCTGACGAGCGAAGACGGGTCAACGTGTGCATGTCATCACAATATCACCGGCTCCCACCTAAATCCCATGGAGAATCCGAGGAATGACTTGAAGAGTGCAGTCCATCAGCAGTCACCAAGCATTATAGGTGAGCTTGAACAATTCTGCAATGCCGCAGAATGGGCGTGCCAACTTAGTAGAGATGTAGGCTTCAAAGAGCCTCATGGCTGTAATTCAAGCCAAAAGTGCGTCTACCAAGTATTAACTAAGGTCTTATCCAGACATAGTATTTCACTGTTTTAATTGTAATCCTTTTTTTTTTACTTGGATATTTTGTGTTTTGTGTTATTTTGTGTAAATAAAGTAGGAAAAAAGTCAGATGTGTTCAAATTTCAGGCTGTTAGAAAACAAAAGGTGAACTTTTTGAAATTGCGTGGTGACTTACTATACCCACTGTAAATACAATCACACGCAGGTAAGAGCTATTCTTAGTCTCAACGTTTAGTTCCTGGATACGGCCATCAGCGGGTTGTCTATTGGCCAAATGTATTGGTTACCAATGTAAATAGAACCAAAACAAATGTATTTCCTTCTTGGCATGCAGTCTGACGCGCAATGGCTGTCAGCCAAACAGGGCTCAAACCAGCCAGTTTATAAATAGGTTATAACATTATAGTACTGTAGGTATGTACATAAGTATGTACGCATGTTTTGAATGCTTGCAGGTTCGTACGTATGCATGTGTGTATCCGATGGGAGCTGTTTTTATGTTAGCCAACAATCCTTTGACACTACTCTCCTCGGTCAACTAGTGCATTTTCAATTCTCCCCAAATGCCTTAGTCAGAAAGTCTCATTGTAATCCAGACAATGGTCCAACAGTGCCTCTACGATGTGTCGTATGTAAATGGCCTGTGGGTAAATGGTGTTGGTATACAAATGTTTGCAGGTTCTATGGTGATACGGACTCATGCGTGTGTATGGAGTGTCCTCTGAGCTAACTGAATATACAGCACACGTATCACAGAGGGATGTTGTATGTTAGGGGTTTGGCTTAGGTTTATTGTGAACCAAACTGTTGGTGCGTATTCCTGCAGAAAGAATGTAATGTGAGCTTGCCAAACATCTTACGTAAGGACGAAAACTATTGGACGTCTTCTTTGAATGTAAAGGAATCTTAAGAGGTCCATACTGTTAACGTAACTCGTCCACACGTAAAAAACTTGAGCTCTACTGCTAGGGTCTATGTGCATTTGCAATGATATTTGCCATATTAATCTGTTATCAAACCATTGCAATCTCTGTAAAAATGTTTTTACATCATTTTGTTTTAAAGCTGTATTTTTATGTTTAAATGTATTTGCTTCTCAACCCTTAACTAATCATTTTACAACAATCAACATGGTCACTTACTAGGGGAGCAGTGAATGAAAACTAACAAGTTCCAGTGCATCGAACAGTACTTGACCAATCTGCATTTTCTGTAGAAATGGTTTAACAATACTCAACCAGCTACCAGTAACTGATACTCTTCCTAATGATTCTGTTGTTGCTCCTTACTGACGGTGCCTATTAGGCTAGTCACGTTCCTCTAGCCAGTTTACCTCAACACAATGTTGGATGACATAATTTCCCCTTTGTGATAACCTGCCCCCCCCCCCATACCACGCACCCAAACCCATTGGCTGGAGCAAATCAAATGTGTCTTTTACAGCAAGGCCATAGTATATTGCTTTATGACTCGCTATTGAAGTTGCGTGCCCCGGCTGGACGTCTGTCACACTCCTGGTTCCGGCTCAGGCTGTGTTCCCACCGGGTCAACCGACTCGGCGTGACTCCTGTGATCTCCATCGGAGCGCTGACAGAGCAGACGTATGTTTGCTTCGTCCTCCCGACTGGGAAATTATGTTTGAAATTATTTTTAAAAATGGAGTTTGTCTTAAACCTATTAGAAACAGGGGGGATGAGGTTTCCTCATAAAGCCAGCGCCGGTCCTTTGGTTAGGCTGGTGTTGGTTCACCATGTGGATCCTAATGAAAAGAGAGGGTGCTTAAGATCAGACTGGTTGGTCCCGCCTACTGTGGGTCTGAATGTTCTGCAGGACATTCTTCTGAATGTCTTCTGCTGTCTGGTTTTGTTTCGCGTCACCGGGATGCTCTAGAATGTCGTTGGTCTTCAGGCTGTTTCATATCAGCATCGCAGACCATCACTGGGCCCTTCTCTTATGGTGAACAGCATCATGTTGTCCACAGTCAAACCCAGTCTCAGATTGCTGCCTAAAATAGAAGTTTCTTATCTATGCGAGACCGCTTCTGTCCAGACTCACTTATCCATGGGAGAATGCTTCTGTCCAGACTCACTTATCCATGGGAGAACGCTTCTGTCCAGACTCACTTATCTATGGGAGACCGCTTCTGTCCAGACTCACTTATCCATGGGAGAATGCTTCTGTCCAGACTCACTTATCCATGGGAGACCGCTTCTGTCCAGACTCACTTATCCATGGGAGAATGCTTCTGTCCAGACTCACTTATCCATGGGAGAACGCTTCTGTCCAGACTCACTTATCCATGGGAGACCGCTTCTGTCCAGACTCACTTATCTATGGGAGACCGCTTCTGTCCAGACTCACTTATCCATGGGAGAACGCTTCTGTCCAGACTCACTTATCTATGGGAGAACGCTTCTGTCCAGAATCACTTATCTATGGGAGAACACTTCTGTCCAGACTCACTTATCTATGGGAGAACACTTCTGTCCAGACTCACTTATCTATGAGAGACCGCTTTTGTCCAGACTCCATAATCTATGTGAGACCGCCTCTGTCCTGACTCACTTATCTATTGAAGACTGCTTCTGTCCAGACTTGGTAATTCTACCTAAACAGACTCTGGGTGCCATTAAAGATCTATTAAGGGCTAATAAAGGGCTAATTAATTAATTCCCATCAGTCCAAATCCAACTGTCATCTTCAGGTGTTTTCAAGTGCCAGTTATAATCTTAACAGTAACCAAGCGGTTTTGGGATATCATTTTTCATCTAGGCAGCTCAGGAATCCTGTCATTTTGTCTGCGAGTAAGGCAGTTAACCAGTAGACAGCGGATTCCAAAGCAATTAACCACAATCCTTCAAAGACAGTACATTTTCTCTTACTAATATATCCTTGTTCAAAGTGCAGCAAGATCACTGGTCAGTGGCTTCTCTACGACTACGAAATCCCAGTCTCAATGGGATGGTCCTGATGAAATAAAAGTGACGGTAGCAACAGGAGACTTTAGAGCAGGGGTCTCCAAACCGTTCCACGGAGGGCCAAGTGTCTGCAGGTTTTAGTTTTTTCCTGTGAAATTGGTTCCAGGTTCAGACCTAAATAACCAGATGAGGGTAGACCTAACCAATCAGTGACATAATTAATCAATCAAGTACAAGGTGAGAGTGAAAACCTGCAGACACTCGGCCCTCCATGGAACGGTTTGGAGACCCCTGCTTTAGAGTATTCATGATGCTTTCCAGGTAGAGAGCAGGAGAGCTGTAATCTCTCAGTGATCAGGACAGAGACCAGGCATACCTGATAGCATAACTTCTGACTAGAATTGTACCTGAACACATCACTGCATGTCAATGAGAACCATGTGAATGTACCACATATTCAACAGCTTCACATAAGTAGGACCCAGCACAGATATACAGGAGATGGCTTTTATGTATGCCTAAAAATACATGGAACGCTCTAGATTCACACAGATCTGCAAAATGTGGACTATAGTTAAACATGCTCAGATTTCCTATTAGGTATTTTTATAAATCAAACCATTTCATGTATAGATACTGATCTTTTTTTTATCCTGTCACCTTCACGTATGCAAACCCGTTTTATTTCCCCCCTTTTCCGTAACTCTCATTTTATCCCTTATATTCTGTGTGTTTATCAACGGTCATTTTCAACCGTTTGATACAGCTTCAATAAAAACAAACAGGACTTTCAAATAACCCGATTACACAATTAAGTGGTCCGAATTACCAAAGTGGTCTAACCTACATGTATCCCCGGCAATAAACAGTCCAAATAGCTGAATAGTTACATAAACATGTTGAAAATGACCCAGCTGGAACTTCCCACAATTTCTCTTACAGTAGCTCCCTGCAGTCTACCGAGCCCCAGAGACCCCGGTTAGAGATTACAAGATTACCGCCACAGACCTGGGCAATAATAAACTTGATCTGCTGCTATGGCTAATCTCACTCAAAATCAAGCCGATTTGGATCAGGGACATTTAGGTAACTTCTGCAGCTCTGCATGTTCTTTTGCCTCTGCAGTGTTCCGTACAGTCAGTATACCCTTTATAGCAGACTACTTTTGACAAGGCCCTGTTTGGGACTGAGGCCTAATGTGTCCGGATGTTACCCCTCCTAACTGCATCTACAGATCTATCAAACTGTTATCCCTGCTGACTACCTTCTCAGGTCAATCAGGCTGTTACCCCAGCTGACTGCCTCTACAGATCTATCAGGCTGTTACCCCTGCTGACTCTCTCCACAGATCTATCAGGCTGTTAACCCTGCTGACTGCCTCCACAGATCTATCAGGCTGTCACCCCTACTGACTGCCTCCTCAGATCTAAAAGGCTGTTACCCCTCATGATAGCCTCCTCTGATCTATCAGGCTGTTACCTCTGTGGTGTGCATCCTCGCATTTGCAACAATCCCTCAGTCAAAGAGGGCTTTAGCTGACAGCCTGCCAAATGAGAATGTCCTTAGATGTTAAATTAGGGATTTCCCGAAAGATCTTTAACTCAAAGCCAAGTTTTAAGTTCGTACATTAGGATGAAATCACACTGTATGGTGAATGCTTACCAAATGCTTTATCCATGGGTCATCATGCTGCTGGGAGCCTTCCTACGAGACGTTAACAACAGAGGCTCCGAATGTTTTCCAATCAATACCATATAGATCTCCATGCAGAACATATTGACAATTCACTAAGACCATTGGGTTTTTCTGTTTAGTTAAAGTTGCTCCGTTCACCCCCAAAATAGTTCCTTTACAGGAAAATGCGGTTCTATTCTGTTTATGCCGTGACTTGTTTGCGCAACTATTATTTTCATAAGTAATTTGGGATATTAGTCTCTGATCTCCTGGCTACTCGGTTGGTTGTCTGGGTTTTTCCTGTGGCGTAGAGGAACGGCGCCTGCCCACACAGACCGCCATGCAATTCTGCCCCTAATAGACCTCTGTCATTTTCTAAAACAACAACATCAAAGTGGGACTGCCTTCTGATAGCATGATTATTTAATGCCTGAGTCTAGCTCTTTTCTGGGTGGAGGACGGGGAGGAGATATTATCATGTAGCCACAGTCATTTAATTGCAGCAATTGAAAGAGTTATTTGCTTTCATCTGTAACGATAGTGTTAATAATGAGTTGTAGCTTGTGGTGGATAGCCGATTGGCTCGGAAGGGAACATTTCAGAGCAAATTTTGTTGTATCTGTGCGGCCTCGTTGATTTTGATTGTGAAAATCTTATTTCTTCAAGCGTAACTTTTGAACACCTAAGTCAAGATGACTGACTGAACTCATTGGTGGATGTGTAATGCGTTGAAATTGGTGTGAGATTCCTGAAGAATGTCTCAGTGTGTTCAGGTATGGCATATTCCAATGGAAATGGAAACCAACGGCGCTGACACAATAGAGATTTATAGGTTCCACCGGTGCCAGAGCGAGGTCTCTCAAATGCGGACAGCAGGTCTGACTTTTTACCTGTACATAGTACCAGGTATCTCCTTTCAACCCCGATCAACCAGATGTACAATATTTTTCTGAAGCTGGTCGATTTTCCAAGTAAATTTCTCCAGCTCTCGACTGCGGGAGCTGAAGGAGTAGATAACGCAGTGTTACGCTGGTTGACGCTCTCATGAGCAGGGCGTTTATAACAGCCCCTATGCAGAGATGCTGGTAGCTCACCGCCTGCTTTTCTCACCTCCTGAAATAACGTAGGGAAAGGGGCCAGTCATATCCCCCCCTGGTGCGGATGGTATCTAGCAGACATTCTGCACAGTCGGCTGTCCTACAGCTTACCTACCCTCAACCTCTCCTGGCAAGATATGAGTCATTGGGTTGGTTCCAAACAAGGTCCAAACTGTTCAGGGAATCTTGTGCTCCTTGGGACACGAACCATACTTAATACTACTGTATGGACGAATAGTGCCATGTCATAAGACTTTCATTGCCCAGAACGACACTGTCATTTTGTGCATTTGACAGTAAGGACTTTGACTTCGTGGGTCATTACACCAATTCAGTGCCTTTTGAGATGCAATATGGTAAGAGACATTGTTGGACTAATTTTAACATGTCATAGCACCTGATCAACTTCAATTAACTCCAGGAAGGAAATGTTGTCAATGTCACATCGCCACTAGACATCATTGAAAAGCTCCTTTCAAAAGAACTCCAGGAACACCGTTGACTTCAGAGCCTCAGAGATACAGCGCAAAAACTGTTGTCCCCTTCAGATGACAAAAATAAATTGCTTCGGTCTATGGTTTATTAGAATGCCCCATAGTTTCTGCCCAAAAAAAACAATAGCCTTCAGTAAGCTATAACAATCTTTTAAAATTCACTTTTGCACACAATATCTACATGACATAGAACTGTGAAGCAAAAACAACCAATTTCCTGGAATGATCCGTTCACACCAGCGTTGCGGGCTAGTGTCCCTGTTGAATGATGAGTCATCCAGCATCTGGTTGAAACGTGTTAAACCAGGACACACAACCCTTCTCTGAACTGTAGCTTGAACACACCTGTTGTAAACAATTTACACAGCAATGCAGATAGCTCACATACTATATAGACCTATTTTAATATCTCAGTCATCTAGTCTGACGCTCTTATCTAGTGCAATCTATTCACTTACTGATTAATTATTGACTGTATACATCTAGTTGCTTTAGTAATTAAATATTTATTAGGTTTGTTTTGAGGGGGGGGTAGAGAGGGAAATGATGAGCCTGTTGGATGCCGGTGATGATGAGGTGGCCATGATGTTGTCACGGTCAGGGGTATTTAGCCACTGCAGCAAGGTGAAGGCCACATCTCTTGTGGTAAGTACCCTGGGAGCCATGGATCGCAGGGCGTCAGTAAACCTGTTCAACATTGACCAGAAAGACGGGTCCCTTCTCAAGGCGGTGTTTCTCCACTGTCACATTTCGTTGAGCTTATTTCAGGTCTGCGTATGCGGATGTAAAGGGAACACATTGATGAGAATGTGATGAAGAAACGGTTCCATTGAGAAATAAGAGAAAATAACACTTCGAAATAATGTCAGACGTGACAAAAACATCGCTTTTAGGAATTTGGGGAGGACGTGTGATTTGGAACGGCACCCTACCCCGTCCCTATAGGGCTTTCGGTGAGGACCAATCACACAAGGAAGATTACCAAGACCTAAAAACCCCTCATCAAGACTACGGTTTTATGCCAGAGACAAAAAGCGAATGTCAGTCGGGAACAGTTTGGTCAAAACCCGCATCCCCGTTCTCGTGTCTTATTGCGTTCTCATCTTCTCGAAGGAAGATGGAGCGGTGAAGGGAAGAAGAGAGTGCGCCAGGTGTCCCCAATAGTCCGGTCCGACGCGGTAAGCCAGGTCCCACCTGTGTGGGGGGTCCCACCTGTGTGGGGGGGGGGGCACCTGTGTGGGGGGGCACCTGTGTGGGGGGGGCACCTGTGTGGGGGGGGCACCTGTGTGCTCCTGCTGTCTGCTAGTGCGCCTGGCCCAGTGCATGAGAGCAGCTCTCCTCCTGCTCGGTTACAACCATGTGCCTCCGCGCCTCCTGGGCACTGACCACGCCCCCTGCGATGACGCTGACCGCTCCCAAGCAGCCAGTCACGGACGTGGGCGTTTGTGAGGCGGGTCTAAGACCAACTGAGAGGGTTGAAAATTCCCCTCTGCGCGAGGCCAGCCCTTCAGATCCATCATTGTTCGGGTCTCAGCTCCTTACCTCTGGCTCCGTTTTCAACAGACTCTCTCACACACACACACACACACACACACACACTCACACACCCACAACATTTGCACACACACACAACACTAACACAGGGACCCGAAAAAAAAGATGGCTGCCACATTGTTTTTACAGCTCTCTCGTCTGGGCTACATCTGCTCCAGACTTGCGGTACCGTGGACTGGAAGGCAAAGCAGTCACCTTTAGTCCCGGTGGCTTGAAATGCTCAGGCTCTCACACGGAGGTCGAAGGTCATGTGTTACAAAGACGTTAGTGGAGAAGAAATACTCAACTTTTTTCTCTGCTCTTGGATATTTTCCATGAAGGGTGGGAGGTCTAGCTGCCTGCAGATATTTCCCCTTACTGAGCGCCATGTCTGAAACGCCTCTGTTCCATACAGAGAAGACGTATGGGTGTTTGCCCCCATGTGTTGATGCTGTCCCAAATGGCATAATTGTTCTTATTGGTCAGGACCCACAGGGACTCAGTTTGTATTGTAACAAAAGTAAAACAGATGTAAATGAGCAGTAAACCTTCACATAAGTATAGGAATGGGAAGTTTACAGGAATAGTATACTTTATAGTATAGGAACTTTACAAATTAACTCAGACTTCCGGATTTACATACACTATTATCTGAAGTGTCATTTAGCATCAAAGGATAGTCTCTGCCTCATTAGCTTGACACTGTGATCTATACTAAAAAATGCTCCCTTCTTCATTAGTGGGATGTCGTGCTATATAGTAAATAATGCTCCCTGCTTCATTAGTGGGATACTGTGCTATATACTAATGCTCCTTGCTTCATTAGTGGGATACTGTGCTATATACTAATGCTCCTTGCTTCATTAGTGGGATACTGTGCTGTATACTAATGCTCCTTGCTTCATTAGTGGGATACCGTGCAATATACTAAATAATACTCCCGGCTTCATCAGTGGTATACTGTGCTATATAGTAAATAATGCTCCCTGCTTCATTAGTGGGATACTGTGCTATATACTAATGCTCCTTGCTTCATTAGTGGGATACTGTGCTATATACTAATGCTCCTTGCTTCATTAGTGGGAT
>JACXGK010006496.1:0-28560 GCA_016801125.1 Novumbra hubbsi
GGATGGAGAACCGTGAGTCCTCTGTACCCCTGGGGTGTTCTGAGAGCTGCCAGGGTCAGGATGGAGAACCGTGAGTCCTCTGTACCCCTGGGGTGTTCTGAGAGCTGCCAGGGTCAGGATGGAGAACCATGAGTCCTCTGTACCCCTGGGGTGTTCTGAGAGCTGCCAGGGTCAGGATGGAGAACCGTGAGTCCTCTGTACCCCTGGGGTGTTCTGAGAGCTGCCAGGGTCAGGATGGAGAACCGTGAGTCCTCTGTACCCCTGGGGTGTTCTGAGAGCTGCCAGGGTCAGGATGGAGAACCGTGAGTCCTCTGTACCCCTGGGGTGTTCTGAGAGCTGCCAGGGTCAGGATGGAGAACCGTGAGTCCTCTGCATTGTTTTATTACCACGACCAATGTCTGCAATTTTGTTTTTGTTGTTCTTACATTTATTTGACCAATTAGGTGTGCAAAAAACACATTCTTATTCACAGAAACAACATGGGAGCAAACAGGGATAGCAAAATTGTTTTTCAGGTTGTTGGTTCTTGGATTTGTAAAACATTTTAGAAGTCAATAGCTGAACCAATTCTGACAAAAGTCTTTCAATATAGACGTTTCTCACATAAACGGTACTCTTAATACAATCACTCCAAATAAATACAAAGATCAACATTCACAACACAAACACGCACAGATCTCTTGTTTCTATTCATCGGGTTTTCATACAGTTCTATTAATTAGGCACCAAGCAGATGAACACTGAATGATACTGGTGGCGTCTTCCATTGCATGGCCGAGTGAACAGGACCCAGTCAAAAAACTGGCCAGCTCCATTAGTCACGCTCCGTGTCCTGAACCAAAGATGGGAACTGTACCCCTCCCTCTGCGAGCAGGGAGTAAATGTCCCGGAGCGCAGCAGGGTTGGGAAGTCCAGGGGAGGACAGTGTAACCATAGTGTCAGACAAAGCCTGTCAGAGAAACAGAACATTAACAATTAGAACAAAAACATCTACACATTAGCACACATCACAACACGTCTCCATTTGGTGTTAGTGGGTCCTCCTACCTGTTACAGGTGTGTGAGAGAAACAGGTGGTGGTTCCTCCTACCTGTTGCAGTTGCACCTCCTGCTGCAGCAATTCCACTCGTAGCCTTAGCCTCTCCACCTCCTGAAGCTCAGCCTGGGTGGTGTAGATTAAGGTTAGGGGGAGTAGGGTCACTCCACCCGGGTCCTCCCACCCTCCTCTTCTCCTGACGGTGCAGAAATCTCCACCCCCCTTCAGCCTCCTCCACTGATCCCATGTCTCTGACTCTGCATGGAAAAATCTGGGTTATTTTTAGGGTGAGGAGTGCAAGCAACTGAAGTCCAAAACGTTTTTCCGCTTCCTGTGAGCTTGCGAGAGCCTCAGCTTTAAATAGCGGGACGAGTCACGTGCAGATTGTCGGCCAGGTGGACTGACTAACGGCTTTCATGCGGGAGAATCTGTAAAAGACCCCCGCGAAAGAAGAACCAATCTGGTATAACCCTGCCAGTGTTACACAGGCGGTTTCCATTTTCATTTTCCATACACCAAGACGGCGCATGCTGAATTAGCACGTTAGTGTCGGTCAGCAAAGAGATGCCCCACATATTGAAAGTGGCAGGGAGGAGAAGAGAAAATGTGTGTGTGCCAGTTTGTGAATTCTGGAAACATTGTGGCCTCTAGTCACTCCTCTTGGGGAGCAGTAAACTGTTTTTTCCCAAATTTTTTATTAGCCCAGCTCTTTCCAGCAGCTCAACACTGTCACAGATTCAGGAATCAGGGGGCATAAGCTACCCAATAACAAATGTTTTGGTGCAACGCAGTGAATAACATGTTGCATATTTTACGAGAATGCAGTATAGGATCATTTAAATTCAAGGAACCTGGCCAGGCCAATAACAGTTAGAGTTATCTAAAGGATTATAAACTAGGGATGACCGTTATGTGGATAATAATGTATGGCATGGAATGTGTGTTTCAAAATGTATTAGCAGGGTGGCACTGACCTGTCAAAAACTTGAATTATGTGCCCAAAAGTGCCCAAAGTTGATTATCCCTTCCCATCCAAGCCTACAATTTCATTCCATTTACTACAAAGGAATTGTTAATTTGCTGGTAGAAACCAGTTTAACATCCATAGAAGTAGCTAGTAAGTTAACTATGTGTCATGTAACTTTAGTTGCCGTTGTAGCAAAACAGACAAATCTGCTACCTTAGCTTAGAAAACATTAAGGCAAAAATAAAAATCTAATGCAAAGTAGGTTTTGTTGACTCTGCTTAACCCTAAAACTGGAAAAAATGTAAAGCTCAATTAAGATTTCTTCAAACTAGGTACTTAAAATAGGTTTCATCTTTAACCGGAACATAAATGTTTTAAATGTTTTTTATGTTTATGAAATATAATCAGATTATACATATATTACATTTTTACCTTGCATTAAAGAAATAAAACCCATTTTAGAATGCCCTACAATCAGAAACTAGTGTTTGGGTGTACCAGGTTACAACACTATTTAATTAGTGCCAAGCTGTCCACTGGAGTCCAGGGTTGAGCTTTGACAGCGCTGGGTTAGGGTTAGCAAAGAGGGCCAAGGGATGGGGGTGGAATTGTCAGCCGGGATTTACACTACTCAACTTTGACAATTTAGCTTTTATTATCTGGGCCAACAACTACCCCTTAGTGCAAGCAATGAGACCAAAAATGGTCTATTACAAACAAAGCAAATGAAGTTGGTCTAAATGTACCCTTAGCCAGATTTGTTGGCCAAGATGCAGAAAATTAGGAAAATAAGTTAATGCACACACTTTAATGAAGGCATTTCTCAACAAAAATATGCAATTACATGCTTGATAGCATCAACCGGATCTAAAAGGCACCTGCTTCACTCTGCACACCCCTGTCCACTGAGCTTCAGTCGACTGTCAAAAATGAAGTGTGTTTTAAGTTGGGTCTAGTGTTTGCTATAATAATTTTTGGTACTTCACCCTATCCCAATGAGTGATATTTGATTCTACTTCACACTGCACTTCTGAAAAGTACTGAGAGGAATGGATCACTGGTCGCAAATATGTGTTATGTATGTGTGTGTCCGCAATCAGCTGAGATTTGGTGCACTTACAATTTGGAGTCTGAACCATGTACATAGCCTAAAGAGCTGGCCTACCTTATTCAGGGGCAAAGCAGATAACAAGTTCCTGTTAAATATCTGTGGTCATGGGCAGCTTCAAAATGTGGAGAAAGTGTGTATATACACACAAGTGTCCGTCTTTGTGAAGAGAACCAGGTCGCTGTACCTTTTATCAGCTGTCCAGCATGTTTACGGAGGTCTGTCACCAACTCCTCAAGGCCTTTCAGCATCAGCAAGGATTCATACATCTTCTTCTTGCATGTTCCTTCACATAATCACACAGGAAAAGACATGCTAAGCATCATTGACAAATTCAAAAGTCAGGGATATCAATCTGTTCAGTTAGGAAGCATAAGATGACAAAGGCATTGATGCCATTAACCTTGCCCTGGACCTCATGTTCCTCAGATCTGAATCAAATTCAGGGACCCAGATGTTGTCGGGAGTGCACACAGGCAAGTGGGGGCCACACACACTATTAAGTCACATTATGAATTGCCGTGATGAAATTCATAGAAGTTGAAACAGCCTGTGATTTCAATTGTTTACTTAGAGTTTTGGTATGAGTTTGAATAAAGCCTGCAATCAGTTGGTGATTTTGGTTTCCATCGACCGTTATGTCATTTTGTTCTCAAGGTATTACACAATGTACAGTAATGATTTTGATGTTTCATATATTTTCTTCATCAGACACGATTTATCCATTGAAAAAGGTCCAATAAGAAGTGAAACATATCGCTGGGTGTAATCTAATAATGCGTGTAAAGTTATTACACCCAGCGATATGTTTCACTTCTTACTGTCATCAATTTGCACATGTAGCATAACAAATTATTGCTAATTGCGTCATCTGAGAAATTACAGGCTCATCAGTTAATGGCTCCAGAGACATGAGGTAGAGCTGAAAAACAAGCAACATTATTAAAGCACCAATCTACTCTACCCACCTACGCATCTACATGAATCCTAACTTCTTGTCAATTCCTAAAGCTTATTTTCAGACTTTTCTCACCCCCTATCCCTCATTCCTACTCCTACCCTCTCTCCCCGCACGACACATCTTCTGTCATTTTCTAGCAGTTTGCCAGCATTTCTACTACTCCTCCCCACCCCCTTGGTCTCCATTGGCGGGGCTGGCACCTAGCTCTGTGCCAGGCGTTCTGCATGTCTGGCGGGACAGTAGCCGCTCACTCCGGCAGCGGTAAGTGAAGTCCCTGCACAGCTGTGCCATTCTGTCCACCTGAGTGCTGGTGTTGGCTGGGCTGCCTCGGCTTGGCCAATCTTTGGGGAACTAACCATACAAGGACCGGTCAAGGAGGACAAATAGACATATCTCTGGCAGATGAGGGTGCATACACAGACAGGGACCGGTCAAGGAAGACAAATAGACATAACTCTGGGGGATGAGTGTGCATACACAGACAGGGACCGGTCAAGGAAGACAAATAGACATACCTCTGGGGAATGAGGGTGCATACACAGACAAGTCAAAGAGGACAAATAGACATACATCTGTGGGATGAGGGTGCAAACAGACAGCGACAGGTCAAGGGGGCAAATAGATATACAGTGAGGAGAACAAGTATTTGATACACTGACGATTTTGCAGGTTTTCCTACTTACAAAGGATGTAGAGGTCTGTAACTTTTTTTTATCATAGGTACACTTCAACTGTGAGAGACGGAATCCAAAACAAATATCCAGATAATCACATTGTATGACTTTTAAGTAATTCATTTGCATTTCATTGCATGACATAAGTATTTCATACATCAGAAAAGCAGAACTGAATATTTGGTACAGAAACCATTGTTTGCAATTACAGAGATCATACTTTTCATGTATTTCTTGACCAGGTTTACACACACTGCAGCAGGGATTTTGGCCCACTCCTCCATACAGACCTTCTCCAGATCCTTCAGGTATCGGGCTGTCGCTGGGCAATACAGACTTTCAGCTCCCTCCAAAGATTTTCTATCGGGGGTTCAGGTCTGGAGACTGGCTAGGCCACTCCAGGACCTTGAAATGCTTCTTACGGAGCCGCTCCTTAGTTGCCTTGGCTGTGTGTTTCGGGTCGTTGTCATGCTGGAAGACCCAGCCACGACCCATCTTCAATGCTCTTACTCAGGGAAGGAGATTGTTGACCAAGATCTCGCGATACATGGCCCCATCCATCCTCCCCTCAAAGCGGTGCCGTCGTCCTGTCCCCTTTGCAGAAAAGCATCCCCAAAGAAGGATGTTTCCACCTCCATGCTTCACGGTTGGGATGGTGTTCTTGGGGTTGTACTCATCCTTCTTCCTCCTCCAAACACAGCAAGTGGAGTTTAGACCAAAAATCTATATTTTTGTCTCATCAGACCACATGACCTTCTCCCACTCCTCCTCTGGTTTCATCCAGATGGTCATTGGCAAACATCAGACGGGCCTGGTCATTCGCTGGCTTGAGCAGGGGGACCTTGCGTGCGCTGCAGGATTTTAATCCATGACGGCGTAGTGTGTTACTAATGGTTTTCTTTGAGACTGTGGTCCCAGATCTCTTCAGGTCATTGACCAGGTCCTGCCGTGTAGTTCTGGGCAGATCCCTCACCTTCCTCATGATCATTGATGCCCCACAAGGTGAGATCTTGCATGGAGCCCCAGACCGAGGGTGATTGACCGTCATCTTGAACTTCCTCCAATTTCTAATAATTGCCCCAACAGTTGTTGCCTTCTCACCAAGCTGCTTGCCTATTGTCCTGTTGCCCATCCCAGCCTTACACAGCTCTCTGGTCTTGGCCATTGTGGAGAGGTTGGAGACTGTTTGATTGAGTGTGTGGAAAGGGGTCTTTTCTACAGGTAACGAGTTCAAACAGGTGCAGTTAATACAGGTAATGAGTGGAGAACAGGAGGGCTTCTTAAATAAAACCTAACAGGTCTGTGAGAGCCAGAATTCTTACTGGTTGGTAGGTGATCAAATACTTACGTCATGCAATAAAATGCTAATTAATTACTCAAAAATCATACAATGTGATTTTTGGGATTTTTGTTTTAGATTCCGTCTCTTGAAGTGTACCTATGATAAAAATGACAGACCTCTACATGCTTTGTAAGTAGGAAAACCTGCAAAACCGGCAGTGTATACTATACTATACTAATATACTACTACTTATACTTGTTTTCCCCACTGTACCTCTTGGTAATGAGGGTGCAAAAAGACAGCGACAGGTCAAAGAGGACAAATAGACATACCTCTGGGGAATGAGGGTGCAAACAGACAGAGACAGGTTAAAGAGGACCAATAGACATAACTCTGGGGGGTGAGGGTGCAAAAACAGACAGAGACAGGTTAAAGAGGACAAATGAACATAACTCTGGGGGATGAAGGTGCAAACATAGACAGGCATGCACACATTTAATTTTGGAGTGAATTCTAAAATCTGGTATGTTATTTAGAAGGAGAGCTAGTGAACACTGAACTTGATGCCAAATTCTCTCACGAGGCGAAATTCTCTCACAGGGGGGCGTATTAACGAGTGGATGTGAGAGGGTTACTAATGTCCATATCCTCAATGCAATAAATGATTGATCCAGTTGATGCAAGTCTTCAACACACATTTTACCCCATTACAAGTGTGACTGAAATTCAGGGAATTAAAACAAAATGTACAAAATCTGAAGTATTTGCAATAGGTACTTATCACCATGACCTGTTGTTGTAACCTGCACTTGTAGGATATCTTGATGTGTAGGATATATTGATGTGTAGTGAAACTTCTAGGTACCATACTGTCATTCACTTTGCAAACATTTATTTACACAGATCACAAATAATTCATGATGGGTCAGAGGTCTCAATTATAATTTTTTTGTGACATTGCCTTGTGTCAATGAAAACAAGTCTAGGGTCTGCTTGTTACCAATCAACCAACCACTGAGTGTATTTATGAGACTTTCACAAAGCTAGTCATTATAGTTACATATGTGCTTGAAATGCAATTACTGAGAAACTCTGGAGATGTTGTATGTATAGGGACAAAGTAAGGGGCCAAATAGTAGAAATAGTTCAGTGTTTTAATAGTCATGTGTGTATAGCCTAGTAACTATCTTGCTGTTTGTTTTTTATAATTCAACAACATTATTGAATAAGACTGACAAAGCTGATCAGGAATCAAGCTTTGCGCAAACAAAACTTTCAGTAAAATGACATAATCAAAACTAGAAAATGAGTTTTAACATGCCCTGCTAAAGAGGATATGTAGCCTATATTTCCACATTAAATCCCATTTATTATACCTCAGTAGGATGACAGGCATGCTTTAATAAGACCATTAAAAATATGTCTTTCCGGTCATTATTTACAAGCTGGATGTTCAAAGATAACTATTTAACTATAACTATTTTATTAACATATGTGGTCCAATGGTTTTAAGGCGCTGCATCTTGTAAATATGTACCGCTGCAGCATGGGATCAAATCCAGTGGTCTTTCAGCAAAAACGGTCAATCCCCAATTCTATGGTTAACATGTTGTATGGTTTCTGTATATGTAAAAAGCACACTAAATTGAATGAAGGATACAGTGGCTTTAACTCTCTCCAGGAAGTGACTCCTCTCCGTCACCTGTTTGGATTGATGAGCCAGTACTTTGTCCCATAACCTGAGGATATACAGACAAATCAGGCAAATGTCCCAGCCAGCAGTGCAACAGCATATAGTCATAAAAAAAAATATACCATGTGGAAATTATTTGGCCATATGACATGACAATGAAAGATTATACCATATAACAATTTTTGTCATAAAAAATCTACAGAAATGCAATTTCATAGTGCAGAAAAAGTAAGTACACCTTACGGTTCAATAGCTGGTGTTGTCCCCTTAGGCTGAAATAACTTAATTTAGTAATTTCTTGCAATTGCAAATCATGCTCTTACATTGATTGGGATGGATTTTTGCAACATGGTCTAACATTCTTCTCAAGAATTCTCGGCTAAAATATGGAATTCATACTCAATGATGGTAACTTCGCCAGGCACAACCTTTTTTGAGTATGATTTGTTATCACGGTGTTAACTTTATCAACTCATATTTTTGCAATTCAGATATCCATATGTCTAAAAGTAAAAAATATAATGCTTTTGAAGGGGTGTACCTTCTGTTTCATTGTATAAACATCCCAAAATTGAAATGTTGAAAGATTTGCTGACTGACCTGCTTTCTCTTGTCCTTAGACTGCTCCATTGGGACAAGATACTGCCAAAACCCACAAACATGTTACCAGTCATACATGATCTAGAATCGTTTAAGCTTTAGGGGCTACTGCCACAATCAATCAAAAAAACAACATGAAAATATCTAGAATGTTTGAACATTGAAATGATGGCACCAACAAACAATGATTGACTATTGTACCTTTGGTATGGTGATAGTGTGCCAAAAAAACTTAACTAAACCAATGTACTGTTGTCAGAAAGTAACAACACTGTATATTACTGATGTTGGGTCTTGATTAATTCTAAACATTGTTCAAATTAACAACAGTTTAGAGACGGAATATACTGATCAATAATCACGTGTAATAAATAGTCTATTTTTTTCTTGCATCCTACCTATTCAGGGGAGCTGAAACCACATGTGCGGTCGATGTCCCCTTTACACGTGACAAAAAAGACACAGGGTCCCCCTCATGAGAAGGCTGGAAGGTGACCAAAGTTTTGCCTGAATCTTCCCCAAACAGGCTCCGACATGACACCTCAGACTCACAATAATGCTCTGATGAGGTCTGAAGTGCTGAACCCTCATCATGTGACACAGGACCAGGAGGACACGTCTGCTTAGCAACTTTCCCAGAGAACTGAAGAGGCAACGCGTCTGATGACATAACAGATTTCCCCGGGATCTTGACAGAGCCTCTGATCATGCCAGCCCTGCCTATCGTATGAACAGTTCGCCCCCTTCCACTCCTGGATGGATGGGACGCAGAAAACTTCCAAGACTCTTTTTGGCCCATTGCAATGGGTTTGGAAGCACATTTAACACCAGCTTTAGTCCCTTTGGTACAAACTGGGCCCAGAGCCCTTTGTTTGCCCTGATGAGTTTCCACTAGTTCTTTCTTTGGCACTGTACTATTGGGAGGTTCTTTGTGGGGTGCTGTGGCGCCACGAACTCGGAGGGCCTTCTCCAGCATTCGATTTAGCAGTTCCATTTCCTTTATCTCCTCAGGTAGGACATCTGGGTCTAAAGAAAGATAGAGGAAACAACCACAAAAGTACAAACATCTCCTGGGCATTCAAATAAAATGACAGATAGTGTATAAGCATCATACCCATCTCCACATCTTTTTTCATTACGGTTTCCTTGTGGTCTTCCTCTTGTGGTCTCCTGGGGAATGACCAGATGCCAAGCAAGTTCAACCATTAGTCTACCACTTACAAAGCACAACTTAATATCATTAGTGCAACAAACAGTGCCTTCCAGAATTATTGGCACCCTAGGTAAATATGAACAAAATACTGTTTTAGAGACTTGGTAACCAACATCATGTGACACAATTCTGACCAGATATTCAAGCACTTGAACAATCTTTTCCACTGGGCCCAAGGACAAAATTCACATGTCATCTTCCAGGCAGGTTCCTCACAACTTAACATATGTTTAATATATCTTCATTATTACCCTACTAGTGGATATTGGGTATTTTCAGGTGTGTTGCTAAATTTGTATAGCCATTTCTGTTCTTTGCAGAAGAAGAACTAAAAGTTCCCAAAGACTCAGATGAACTTCAAAATATAAAACACATCAACTAGATCAAGGATGCTAATGGTTTTGGCGATTTTCATTTTTTTTAAAGGATAACTATTTTTACTTTCAACAATATTCAGTTAAATAAATGAGCTATGTGTCATCAAGCTGATGAACAACATCACATTTTTTACGATACTTTTATTTTCATATTTACCTAAAGTGATGATAATTTCGAAAGGTCACTATATAACGTGTTTTTGTACTTACACGGAGCGCAGTATATGTCTGCATTGAATGATGTTGTCGTTTATTTTGGCCTCTTCAACTTTGCACAACATGATGGTTTCATCAACAAGGCTAAGCAGCGACATAATACTTGCACTCACTGCCATGCACAATGAAGTTCGAAGTCAGAAAACGCACAAAAGAAGTATTACCACGTTATTAGCTGTTAGAAGGCTTACAGTACATAAAAGACAGGCACACCGATAACTTAAAACGCATCACATACACATGTTAATACAACAATCTCTCAGTAAGTGTGTCACGCCTCAAAACCAGACATCTGCATGTCTTACTATTACTGTCTCGCAAAACATAGAGACGGAAGTTAATGAGGCTAGCCATGCGCTAGTGAGCTATTTGGATGTCAAGACAGAATAATTTTGTATGCAAAGTCCAAACAACTTTGACAGAACATCATTATGTCTAGGAAAGAAAACGTGTGCAACCTAATTATTAAAATACAGGGAAACAAACATATTATTCTCGTTAGATGTAGCACTTAACAAGGGTAACCGTAACTGAAAAAACTTACTTGCGGTAAAAGGACTTGCCCTCAAGAACTCCAACATCTCGCGATATTCAGATCAGGTACTGCTATGGAAACGGGGACGCTTATGTTAATTGCAGAAATACATGGGGAGAGTTGCTACAAGAGTTGCTACAAGAATTAACAAACATTTCACTCTTAATTATATACAAAACCAGTCTACCCAAATGGAACTATTTCACGATGCCGGAGACAAAGCAGTGCCGGTTAAAATAACTGTAATACGAGGAAATAACCTGGTAGGCAAAGTACGCATATTACAAGCTAGCCACTACTGTCCAACAGGTACTGCTACTGGTCAGTGCTACAACGTTGAGCGCATCTTGCTTGCTACTACAGTATAGTTCTACTGACTGTACTGTAGCTATCCGTAGCAAACTAACAGCCGTAACTTAATCATTATTTTGTGTACTTAGTTTGGTTGTCCCACTTAGCGATGATTCATGCATTATGATTAAACTCAAACAGACAGTACTGTAGCTGTACTTATCAGACACTTTGCTACAATAATTTTCTCTTCCAGAGAAGCAACAAGACTGAGTCTATCCTGAACTATGTGAGGGCTGAGTTCAATGATATCATCCTGGGAGATTCCCAGAAGATGGATGCTGCGGTGGATCAGGGCGTGGACTACAACTTCACTTGCAGCTTTGAGTGTTCCGATGCTGCCCACACTCTAGACGATGTGGCACACAAACCTGTAATATGTACGCAACTATCTAATGAGTCGATGATGTATGCTGCCCTTTTCAGGGCTTATAGCTTCTGTTCATATTGAGTCCTATTTGTACATTTCTCATTTTTTCAGCTAATTCACCAGTTAATGGTTGGGCGTTTATCATATTGATTCTCTCATTGTTGTTATTGTTGCTCTGGGCATTTAGTGACAGTGATGGAGATCCTTCCTAAGGAAAAGAAGCAGAAGGAGGAGAAGACTGCCGTTCTAGGGCAAGCAGTAGTAGACCTGTTACCGCTCTTGCATGGTGAGAGACAAACACATTAGATTCAATAATGAATCAATTGAAAAAACTCTAGGATACTAAGCAACTTTATCATGGCAGAAATTAATTTGAAATTGATTCCTCTCACCCGGATCGATAGGTCAGTGCAGCTTCTTATCCACTGTGATACTTCATTTGACCACCAGCTCACCTGTGGAGATGGCCTTACAAGAGAGTAGCAGCAAGGTAAGAATGAAGACCTGCCCTATGGAGCTAAACCAATGTCAAATGAATGCAAGGGTGGATGTGTGTGCCAGAACTGGACAAATGTAAGATTACACAAATACATTTATGTATGCGGTGGGACATGATTTGTGCTTTATTTAGATAGTGTGACGGTGTAGGAAGGAGTGGACCAAAATGCAGGTAGGCACTCACTCTCTGAGTTGTGACACAGTTGCTCAATAGGGTTTATTTTCCCTATCGTAGACACGGTAAGTGTTTAACTACAACCTCCGTTCTTAGATGCAAAAGGAATAACAATAGTGACTGTGTCACTAATAAGCTCCGCAGCACGGACGTGCTGAGACTCAACACCAACGACAATAACAAACGCAGAAACAAGACACACGAGGGATTAAATGCACAGGTAATGAGGACCAGCTGCAAGGAATCAGGGAGGGATGCGTTCACAGGACATGGGGAACAAGACAAACATGAACGATGGTGCCTAGAAGGCCGGCGACGTCAAACGCCGGGGGGCTACGCGGACAGGGGAGTGGCTGCCAGTAGGCGGAGACGTGACAGATAGAGACAGTGGTGAAAGATGGGTAGAGTTTTTGCTAAAAGAGCAGTGGGTCGGAGTCAGACCAATACAGCACAACATGCTCACCAGAAACCACAGCTTAAACTACTGGGCTGTAAAGTCCTGATTCATGAACATCATTTAAGATTGAAAGCCCATGTTTATTACCTTAAAATCCACAGACAGAAATGGGGGTATATGTTTTTTTGTCTGTGTTTGTGTAGGCATGTAGTGTCCTCTTCTATGTGTGTGTGTGTGTGTTAGTGACATCTCTTCTCTATTCATGGTGACCAGCCATCTCTGGACGTGGTCGTCTGTGTTTCAGAGCCTTTGCTCTCCGACCACCAGCTGTCTGACTCCAACCTGTTGAAGATCACTGTGGAGACCGCTTACTCAGTCCCGGAGGTGTGGCTTCCAGCCTCAGGGTCTGGGTCTCCGCCCAGCTACGTGGCTGCACTGCAGATCCCCCTCGCAGCCGAGGTAAGACCAGGACCAGCAGAGAAGGGACGCACAAGAAAAAAAAGAGAAAAAAACGATAATTTAAAAATCACCTCCATCCACCACTAACCTGTCCCAGAGACATTCATTACTTCACCATATGACTTCATCAGTGAAAGCCATGGCTATTTTCTATTGTTGTCCTAAGAAGGAGCAGGTGCTGATGTTCTCTAATGGGATTCTGAAGATGGGTGGAGAGAGGGAAGCCGTGGGCAGACCCAGGAAGTGGCCCATGGGTCCCCTGTTGGCTCCTGGGGCTCACTTCATACCAGGCGCCTTCATAGAGGCAGAGCCTATAGACATGGAGCATGGGGATCTCACCAGCATTGAGGTACTGTCAGGCCTACTAGTAGTAACAACACTAGCACTTTAATAGATGTATCCATGTCCAGGCACAAAAACTTACATTAATAAGGATTTAAGACATTGTTATATTTTCACCTGTTGTCATTAAATCATGTTGTCATCTGTCCTCGGTGGGTGGAACTTAGGTGTAGTGTGTACACATTAGGTGTAATGGACAAATTTCTTCTCTCATCTGATCCAGTGTTTTTACACGTTAGGTGCAATGGACGGATCTCTTCTCTCATCTGATCCTGTGTTTTTACACGTTAGGTGTAATGCACGGATCTCTTCTCTCATCTGATCCTGTTTTTACACGTTAGGTGTATTGGACAGATCTCTTCTCTCATCTGATCTTGTGTTTTTCAGGATAGGGATTTCCGGAAAGACGCAGAGACCAATAAGAAGAGAGTGAGCTGGGACACGGAACGACGTTGCTTTCTGGACGCAGAGGGCGCAGCCTGGTGTGGCCAATAACACTCCATTACAGGACATACCTCTTTACTGAGTCCAGCTTGTAAACAACACGGGCCAGTTTGACAGAAACAGGTTTAGCCTAGTCCTGGACTGAAAAAAATCAAGGGTAATGGAGGTCCCAATTAAGATAAAGAAAAATTGGTCCAGGATTTGTCCTAATCGGCGTCTGAGAAACCGGGTGGCTAAAGATTGAATTTGATCTGTTACAAATATACATAGTGATGTGATCAAACTATCTGTAAAAAAAACTTCTGTTGAAATGAAAATAAAAGTAGTCCTAAACAATGTGCTTGAAATAAACTGCTTCATAAACGGTATGAAGTTTTATTTATTTAAATGGACTTGAAATGAATTAAATTATTGTATTTGCCCCCACTCAGTTTGACCCGTAGGATAGCAGAAAACAGACTGTTGCCAGTGGAAGTCATGAGGTCACTGCAGGTTGGAGTCACAAAGGGAGGAAAGGCTGGCAGAGACAAGGCAGTAAGAGACTGAATCTGTCCTCAACAGGATCTGGTTATATCACTCCTGGCTGTTATTGGGTATATCCTCACAGATGATTGTATAAATTGCCTTTATCTATGTGTGTTTGTGTGTCTCAAGGCTGAGGAGGAAAGCCAAATCTCTTACCATGGCGTGGCATACGTGGACACGGGCCCACTTCTCTACCCGGGGGCAAGGCGTATCCGAGGGGCGTACCAGCTCTACCCCTTCTATGACTCTGACCTGCATCTCAAGGTACCAGAGAGCAGCTTCTTCTTCAGTCATTCTGCATATTTAGGCAGGATGTTGATAGGTTTGGTACTGGAGACTTGGGGGAGCTCGAGAGACAGGAAGTGACCGATGTGGAGGAACAGGGAACATGGGTGTATCATGTAGGAACTCTGTGTTCTGTTCAGTCAGGATGTACAGAGAAATCCATCTTTTTATGTGTCTTTGTAACATAGTGGAACCATTCAACAGATAGAACACAGAGGACCAGAACTAATGGAGTGAGACATACATTTTCTGGATTGCCATTCTTTTCACTTTGTGCCTATTTCCATGTCCCTGTCACGCTCACTTTCTCTCTCTGACTCTCTAGAGTTTTGTTTGTGGCTGCATTTCTGCTGCTTTATTTCAAAGTGCTGTATCATGCTGAGGACATTTTATTCCGTGACCCTCGACAAGTGTCTTTGTTGGCCCAGTACAAAAGGGATTAATCTAACGATGCACACGAACACATAGAGAGAGTGAACCACACTGCGATAGACATTTGACTTGTCGTTGTGTGTTTCTTTGCTGAGCAGAGTTTCCTTGTAGCTACTTTTTAACTGGCTGGTTGTGTTTGTTTAGTTGTTACTATTCCTGCATTTTGCACTCATGAATCTCCCTTTTAGTATTACTTTAATGGACAATCAAGCTCCTAACCCACTTGCCCCGCCCAACTGATTTGTCCCTTGCAGCGAATGGAATTTGTTTTTGTGTGTTTCCGTCGCAACATCAAAGCAGACCACCGCGGGACCTGGGGCAAGGTTAAGAGTCAACCAACGGGGCCCTCCGCCCAGTGACTTGTCTTGTTGTTTTTGTTTTTTGTGACGTGTGCCCTATCGAACACGGGCCTTGTTTTGGGTTTGATAGGCCAAGAGGAATGTCAGCATCCTGAAAGAGATCCAGGGCAGAGAGAGGGCCCCCTCCTCCGTCGGCTCCTTCAAGACGGCACCCAGTCAATTTTTAGACAGCAGCCACAAGAGCAGTAAGGACTCTAAGGAATCACCCAAGAAGGTGAGCGTCTGACTGCCTGCTTTGTTAACTGCCATCTAATCTGTTACTCAAAGCGCAGTGGCGATACAGGTTCAAGTGGGAGAAACCATGGACGTTCTCCTCCCTACTGGTTACCAGAGGAGGCGTGGACATGAGGAAAGGCAGAAAACCAAGTCGAGATAAAATCCAATATGTATGGATTGTTTGTGACGGTTGTCGGTAGCCTTCACTGACACACAGATGATAGGTCTTTCAGGCCCAGGAACAGAGCATCTTCCAAAAGCAATTAGCACTAATGACAGCAGCTTGCCGGCTTCATCAGAGTGCAGTGAATCATCTCGTTAGCTGTTAGCTCATCTGGCCCTTTGCTACAGCCCCCTGTGGCTCAGCAGCAGAAGCAGCGGGTGGTGGAAACACACAAGTGCACGTGCGCACACGCACACACACACACCGACTGAGCATCTGACACGACAGCCTGTTGCTGGAGAAATAACAGGCTCCTACACCCAGGCACACACCCACACACATATATGCACAAGCGTCCACACACACACACACAAACACTCACGCACACCAAGAACACATTCAGTTACCTCAGAAGTTATTCCACCCTTTTTGATGTCATAGTGTGAATGCCTGAGCAGAGGAAGCTTACATTTAACCTCTACACGGATATCAGTCTTGCCGGGCTACTGTATACTTCTAACTGTTTGGGCATGATCAACCAATCAAACAACAACACAAATGACTTAATACCAAAGCACCATAATTCACAACAACCAACAGAACAGTACAACAATCAACAGCAATCAAAGAAGCAGGTTAGTTTGTGTAGCTGATTAACCTGTCTGAAAACAATTATTGCCCCATAGACAAACTTAAGCCTACTCTTCATGTCCAGACTAATATCCGTATAAGTTTGCAGGATCAGGTGGCTGTGCGAGACTTGAAAAACCCTGAAGCTACTGTAGATATAATGGTCATTCTTATTTAGCTAGCACATCCCTGGGGCCATTGTTAAGGTCAGCGGAATTCTGAGCTTTACGCATCCTGTGTTTACTGTCATGCACCAATACACCATAGCAAATACCTTGTATAGGTAAACCTACATGGCAATCAAGCTGAAATTGTTAACTGACTACAAATCAATGGTGTGCAGACTTGAATTCCATTGAAAATCTGACGACATTCAAGCGGGCATTTGGAAGGATATTAATAAGGACTGTAGAGATTGGGTATGAAGGAACAGTCTCAGACCCCTTCCAAAATGTCCTCCAGTCTAATAAACAAGGCTTTGTGCTTGAAACCCTTGCAAGGGGAAAGTGAACAAACTACCAAAAACAAGGAGCCAATAGTATTGACCCTTTTATTAATACTATTTCATACAGGCATTTTCACTGAGCTACATCAATGGTGCACTGCCTGAACCAAGATGGTGGCCACACAAAATATTGACACATTGGGCCTAATTCTGACACTTTTACTTAGGGGTGTACTCACTTTTGTTGCCAGCGGTGTAAACATCAATGGCTGTGTGTTGAGTTATTGTGGGAAATGTAGCAAATGTACACTGTTATAAGTGTCATGTCTTCAGTGTTGTCACATGAAAATATATAATCAAATATTTACAAAAATGTGAGGGGTGTACTCACTGTATCTACAGGGGTTACTTGAGAATTTGCATGAGACCATAGGTTTACTGGTGTAACGCACATAAGGGTGTACTTAAGGGGCACTCCCAGCAGAGAAACTCCCGAAGGGTCAAACAGAAGAGAAGCATAGAGTGCTTATTTACTTTGCTAGGTATGGCCGGACCAGGAGACAGTAAGACATGTTTTTTCTTTTCAGCCTGGCACACAGGGGAAGTCAGGACCCGCTGTCACTGATAGTGCAATGCAGTTTGAAATGGATCAACAACAAATAAATAACGAAGGCCAGGTGGGTCGGTTTTTATGGCAACCGACAGTCAAATAGACTCATAGGACCATGAACATGTGCCTCCCTCTCAAATGTAGTAGATTTGAGAGAATATACTATTTATTTCATACTATTTGAAATGTATGTTGTAAATGGTAAATTAACTTGAACCTTGAAATTTGAACGTATGTAGATGTATGCAGATACCAGAACCTACATCATTATTGAAGTCTCTCTGGAGAAGTCACTGGTACCTAAAAGACCACCAGAGGAGCTGGCTAAAAGGTAATTCAACTTCTAATCTATGGAATGGCCTCCAAGGAAAACATTTGTGCCGGGATAAACTTCAACCTCACAGAACCATGTTTACAGTGTCTTTATTTAACCTGTGCACACACACATCTAGTTCTGAAAGATATAATACTCGACCATGGGTAGATCATGGAGAGCTTCTGCGTTATTACTGCAAATGCGACTTGGACTAAATAATCAGTAGGTGTACTTCAGGAAACGGGACTATTTGTAGTATCGCTGTAAAAATAATCTATGAAAGTTGTAACATTGCTTCATGGTTTTCTCTGCATTTCTTCTGGAAGGGTGAGGGAGTTGATTCCTGCTAGGCCACCCTTTCCTCGCCGACCAGCTGGAGCAGAGAGAGTAAACTAGCAAGCACTCCCACGTGCACACACACACACACACACACACTAATATACACACTTATTCCACAACTCACGCCCTCTGTTATTAAAACAACATTGAGTTATTACACTGCACTCTGTTATTACAACCATCTTGAGTTATTACACTGCACTCCGTTATTACAACAAACTTGAGTTATTACACTGCACTCTATTGTTACAACAACCTTGAGTTATTAAACTGCACTCTGTCTTTACAACCACCTTGAGTTATTACACTGCCCTCTTTTATTACAACCACCTTGAGTTTCATCTTGTGGCCATAATGTCACGTACGGGGGGGGGTTCTGTCACGTCTCCGCCTAGTGGCGGCCACTCCCCTGTGCGTGCGGTCCCCCAGCGTTCGACGTCGCCGGCCTTCTAGGCACCACCGTCCGTGTTTGTCTTGTTCCCCATGTCCTGTGAACGCATCCAACATAGCAGCATACCTGAAATGGCAATAGCCCAGTGTTCTACAGCTGCTGTCTCGCAGTCCACTACATCCCAAACCAACGTCCCACTCAACCTCATAAATCACATTTGTGGAGTCTCATATATGTCCACCACATCCCAAACCAACATCCCACTCAACCTTGTAAATCACATTGGTGGAGTCTCATATATGTCCACCACATCCCAAACCAACATCCCACTCAACCTCATAACTCACATTTGTGGAGTCTCATATATGTCCACCACATCCCAAACCAACGTCCCACTCAACCTCATAACTCACATTTGTGGAGTCTCATATATGTCCACCACATCCCAAACCAACGTCCCACTAAACCTCATAACTCACATTGGTGGAGTCTCATATATGTCCACCACATCCCAAACCAACATCCCATCCTTCTTTTGTTGCCTTGGCTGTGTGTTTTGGGTCATTGTCATGCTGGGATACCCATCCACGACCCATTTTCAATGCCCTGGCTTGGGGAAGGAGGATCTCACCCAAGATTTGACGGTACATGGCCCCATCCATTGTCCCTTGGATGCGGTCAAGTTGTCCTGTCCCCTAAGCATAAAAACACCACCAAAGCATAATGTTTCCACCTCCATGTTTCAAGGTGGGGATGGTGTTCTTGGGGTCATAGGCAGTATTCCTCATCCTCCAAACATGGCGAGTAGAGTTTATGCCAAAGAGCTCGATTTTGGTCTCATCTGACCACAATACTTTCACCCAGTTCTTCTCTGAATCATTCAGATGTTCATTGGCAAACTTCAGACAGGCCTGTAAATGGGCTTTCTTGAGCAGGGAGACCTTGCGGGCACTGCAGCATTTCAGTCATTCACAGCAAAGTGTGTTACTAATTGTTTTCCTGGTGACTATGGTCCCAGCTGCCTTGAGATCATTGACAAGATCCTCCATGTAGTTCTGGGCTGATTCCTCACCGTTCTCATGATCATTGAAACTCCACGAAGTGAGATCTTGCATGGAGCCCCAGACCGAGGGAGATTGACAGTTATTTTGTGTTTCTCCCATTTGCGAATAATCGCACCAACTGTTGTAAACTTCTCACCAAGATGCTTGGCGATGGTCTTATAGCCCATTCCAGCCTTGTGTAGGTCTACAATCTTGTCCCTGACATCATTGGACAGCTCTTTGGTCTAGGCCATGGTGATTTATTTATTGCTTCTGTGGATAGGTGTCTTTTATACAGGTTACAAAATTAGATTAGGAGCACTCCCTTTAAGAGAGTGCTCCTAATCCAAGCTCGTTACTTGTATAAAAGACACCTGGGAGAAAGAAATCTTGCTGATTGATAGGGAATGCAAAACAATGTATTACTTATTTGAAATGCATTTTTTCAAGATGTCTTTGTTGTTATGCTGTAATCTGTCTCTCACTCTTCAAATAAACCTACCATTAAATTTCAAAATAGACTGTTACATTTTTTGTCAGTAAGCAAACATACAAAATCAGCAGGGGATCAAATACTTTTTTCCTCCACTGTATGTTTGAAAACAAGTATAGTTATAACCTCCCTCACCTCCTGTGCCAGGCTGTGCAGGAGTACCAGGCCCAGGTAGCCAGTGTGGTGGGCCAGGTGTTGGAACAGTACCAGCAGCTGTTTGGGCCTGCCTTCCAAACCGGGGGGAAGCCCCTGGACCCCAACAGCCAGGAACAGCGCAAGACCCAGCTCATGGGAGAACTCAACTATTCGGGGAAGTATTTTGCTTTCAAGGAGCAGATGAAGGTGAGTCTATGTTGCGTACAGTTGACACTTTTTTCTACAGCGTGCCTTAATAATATGACCTTGGTTAGGGGGTCGGGTGTGGGAAAATGCTGAGAATGACAGATGCGGGCACAGGGCTCTCTAGTTGAAAGTAGGTACCTGTACACTATTGTCAGGATACTGTACATACTAGTATTTCTGCTGATGTCATGACCAGTACTCTGTGGTGCGTATCGTGAGGGAGAAAATGCTGCGCACCGAGGCCTTTACTGATCCTCAACAACTGCAGACGTTCCTCAGTCAGCTGTATGTATTCCTGGTGGACGAAATGCACGTCGCCCTAAACAAGGCAAGGCGCTTTAACATGCACACACCCGCTTGGAAAACACGCACAAACACACACACACGGTTGCATGCATTGCTTTTCAATGTATTTCCATAGGATGCTGTAAACACTGTTCTACCTTTTTCCCTAAATGATGTGGCTCCATCTTCAACATCATTTAAAAAAATATATATTATTAGAAAATTTGAGTACTATGATTGTTTGTGTCCACAAAATGAGGAAAAAGCCTAGCAGCCTAAAAGGGCTTGGTCTTCTCCTTCGTAGACGTTGTCAGTGGATACCCAGGAGGTTGAGCCTCACCCCCTGCTGGACTGTGCCCAGCTCCTCCACTTTGCCAAGGAGGCCTATCTTAACGGGGACCACCAGTTAGCTGCTCAGTACTACCAGGAGGTAAACATCCTTTGAGGGAAATCAATGTGGTCAATGCCATTCTCAGGAGCCTGTTCCAGAACTCTTGAATATGTTAAACCGTTTGGTGTTTCTTGTCATAGTCCAAATTCTGACGCGTTGATCATCACGATGTGACGGGGGGTTTCCTAAACCTTTTTTGCTTTTTGTGTCTTGATCCCCATGCAGCGGCTTAGTCGTGATCGAACAAACCCGGCCCACTGGTTTGACTACGGTGTGTTTCACATGATGACAGCTGATTACCCGAAGGCTAACGAGTGCTTCCGCCACGCTGTGTCCATAGATCAGACTCACCTTCCCAGGTACAAGGAGCCCTGTGAGATTTTCTCTCCACGCTGTGAGTCACTGTTCCCGGTTCACGGTCGGAACCAATGTCAGCTAATGATGTAATAGGCGTGAACCGAGCGAGGTCTGGATGTGGTCTCGGTGTCTGTCTGTCGGCAGTTTGGTGATGTGCGGTGTCCTGGCCGAGATGGACGGACGGAGAAGGGATGCGGAGACATTCTTCGAGGGAGCCACTTGTGCGGACCCGTCCAATGTGATTGCCTGGACTCTGTTTGGTGAGATCAACCCTGTGAATCCTGTTAACTGTTAACCCCCCAACACACATACACACGTACACATTTAATTTTTATGACAACATTTATTGGTATCATTACAAATCTTGAGTAATGGATAGCAACACTGTGTCCAGGAATGTTCCACGAGGGCCAGGAGAACTCCATCCAGGCAGAAATGGCCTTCCTGGAGGCCAACAAGCGGCTGAGGGGGGCCGTTGGGGTTACTCCACCATGTGGGATGGAGGATACAGGGGTTGCAGCCACTCAGTTGCCCACCTACAAAACAGGTGAACACTAGTCTCAAGGCTTAAGCTCATTGAAGGACCACGACAGGATTTATTCTGTTAGAGCAGCAAACAAACTTGGCACGCCAGCTAGTCAGGTCACTTCGTCAGAAAATACCAACTTCATTGATGTGCTCTGTTGAAGCAGATGTGGAGGGAGACAAAGAAGGAAGCGTGGGGACTGAGTCTCAGAGCAACCAGGGCAGCAGGCTGAGGGATGTATATGTAGGAGGTGCAGACCCAAATGCCAGGCATCCCCTAAAAACATCTGCCAGGTTGAACACCACCATCTACATGGAGACAGTCCAGTTTCTCCTGCAGAACAATGCACTACAGGTCAGAAACATGCACCTCGATTTAAACAGTTGTAAATACTTGGAACATTTTTTATTGAAGTCTCCCATTGACCCCAGTTAATGAATTTAGGTGAAAAAGTAGATTTGTAAGATCAATATCCCAGGGCAGTGAAGGGGACATTGCCCTTCGTTGAGTACCATATTTTTTAGATGGGACATTAAATGGCTCTCTGTAGTCACTAAAGATCCTAAGACACAGGTCTTAAATGGGGTGGGTGCATGGGAAGTTTAAAGGATTAATAAAATGTATAAAAGTATGAAAATGAATGCATTCCCTTTCCTAACTGGCTCTGTATAAGAGCGTCAGCTGAATCAGGCTCTTTAGTTGTATCTGGCCTCTTGTGGTTGTGTGTTTGATTTGTTTACATAGAGTCTGCCTGTTAATGCTTGTTGCCAGCCCTCCTTCTTGTTCCTGTGTTGGCTACAGATGGTAGATCATGACAGAGAGGTCACATTGTGGTCCATGTGGGGATGATCCATCCAGGACCTTCTCGGTCTGATCCATGTGGAGTATTTTGGCTGATTGTATTCTTGGCCGTTACTGAACCTTTTCCAACAGATGGTCCAGAGAGCCCTGGCCCAGGAGGTCATATGTCCTGAGGGGGGTCTGAGCAGCTCTTACCACCTGGCCCTTGCTCGACTGCACCTGCTCAGGGAAGAGTACAGCAGTGCAGAAGATAACCTGAAGGAGGCGCTCAAGGACAGCTTTCAGGTACCGCCAGTAAGATATTTCAAGCCTTGTTTCCCAGACACACACAGGCCTAGTCCTGAAAGAACTGCACTTGACCCATTTAAGATTCATTTCAAATTGTCATTTATTTAATGTAACAAATAAATTCAATATATATAGAGGGTATTACATTTACAGTACAAGTAGCAAAGATGAAAGTTCCCTGGAGATTTAAGATTTAAGGATTAGTTAGCTAACATGAATTTCCCAAGATTAGTCCTGCCGAATAGACCCCTTATGGGTTAGGGACAAATTCCAGTCTGTTCGTGGGGTCAATCTCATATGATAGAGTGGTGTTATCTCAGGGATCAAGCAAGCAAGGCAGTTAAAAGCAACCCTTTTGTCCCTGCATTCACACCATACAGAAATCTGTTAAGCATTAGCATTTCAATGATTGTCTACTAGGACAGAAATGAAGTACACAGGCATAAATGTCTATACAAAATAATAAAGAATAATTGAATATGTAATTGAATATGTAAATAAAAAATGTTCAGTTTCATCCTGACCTAGAATGGATGCATTGTCAACACTACACTTTTCTAACTGAGCCCCACGTGACCGGAGTTCTGGGTTAATGTAGGACCCAGATATGTGGGCAACGTATGGTCATCTGCACTACCTGAATGGGGAGTATGGAAAGGCCCAGGACTGTTACGAGAGGACCCTGGACTTCGTGGCGGACGCTTCGGAGACACACCCTGTCCTCCTGCGCCTGGGCTCCATCTACCGGCAGAATGGGGAGGTGAGATGGGAACAAATGAACTCAATATTACTGTAATATGTAGGTCTCCCACGTAGCTGCCCAAAGTCTCACGATAAGAATGTCAGCAAAATGATCAATATAAAGACGTAATGTAGGTAGAAAACCCACGGATCTCCCCTATGGACTCTTCAAATTATAGTTTTTTGTATTTATCACTGATGTTTCTGAAGGTCTTGATCTTCTGTCAAAATACATCATTCATCAGTTCATCTGGTTGCTATTCCACCTTCCAATAAATATCATTGTTCTTTTGGATGTTGAAGATGAATTTGGCTGTTCTCCAAACTGAATTTGTTTCTTCAAAATGTCTACAGATTGTGTCAGCCCTAGTATCAACAACATTTAAACTAATGTTTTCTTTATGGACACTGCAGTTTGAGAAGGCCAAAACAACTTACTTGCGTGCCTGTAAAAGCAGCCCCTCCTGCCTCACTTGGCTGGGACTAGGAATCGCCTGTTACCGGGTAAAAAAACAAAACAATGTATATTTTCATTACCAGGCAAGTCGATTAGGAATACATTTATATTGCCCATGACGACTCGTATGCATTACGCACACAGCTAGGGGAGCTAACTGAAGCTGAGGATGCCCTGACAGAGGCCAACACCCTAAACAATGGGAACGCTGAGGTGTGGGGTTACCTTTCTCTGGTTTGTCTACAGGTCAGTAGCCAATCCATAAAATACAAACACATAACCTGTAGAATTCAGTTTAACAATGACAAGTGAAAGTGCAGAGCTTTCAAGGCCTTTTTATTGATTATACATTTGTGGTGAAAAGAACATACGCTTGTAAAGAATGAGCAGTATGAGTTTCCAATAATTGCTACAACTCTTATTTTTCTGTGATGGAATCATTGGAGCACATAATTATTTGTCTTAAAAAGCAGTGATGAAATTAGTTTTTTTAATGACTTTATTATGGGTCTTCTGAAAATGTGACCAAATCTACTGAAATATACATAGAGCAACCGTTAAGCGTGTTTTACATTGCCATGGGCTGAGAGGCTGCCGTGCAAGAAGGAAGGCACCTTAAGGCTCGACTGAAGTTTGCTGCTGATCACATGGACAAAGAAAAGGCCTTCTGGAGGAAAGTGCTATGGTCAGATGAAACAAAAATAGAGTTATTTTGCCCCAATGACTAGAAATATGTTTGGAGGAGAGATGGTTAACCACAAAAACACCATACCTACCGTGAAGCATGGTGGTGGTAGTATTATGCTCTGGAGCAGTTTTGCTGCCAGTGGAACTGGTGCTTTACAGAAAGTGAATGGAATAATGAAGACAGAGGATTACCTTCAAATTCTTCAGGAAAACCTGAAATCATCAGCCAGAAGGTTGGGCCTTGGACACAGCTGGGTGTTTCAACAGGACAATGACTTCAAACACACATCAAAAGTGGTAAAGGAATGGCTAAATCAGGCTAGGATTAAGGTTTTAGAATGGCCTTCACAAAGTCCTGACTTGAACCCGATCAGGAACATGTGGTCTTTGCTGAAGAAACAAGTCTGTGTCAGAAAGCCAGCCAATTTAGCTGAACTGCACCAAATCTGTCAAGAGGAGTGGTCAAAGATTCCACCAGATGCTTTTCAGAAGCTTGTGAATGGTTAACAAAAGCGCATTATCGAGGTGAAAATGGCCAAATATTAACATTGCTGTATGTATATTTTTACCCAGTAGATTTGGTCCTATTTTCAGAAGACCCATAAGTATGAAAGAACCAAATTTCATTACTGTTTTTTGTGACAAAGAAGTATGTGCTTCAATGATTCCATCACAGAAAAATTAGAGTTGTAATAATTATTGGAAACTCATACTGCCATAACACACATGTTCTTTACAAGTGTATGTAAACTTTTGACCACAACTGTACACTGCTCAAAAAAAGTAAGGGAACACTTAAATCACTCATCGGGTCTCGTTGAACTAAATATATTAAAGATCAAAATCTTTACTGTTCATTGTGTAATACGTTGAGAACAAAACCAAGTTACAACGGTCAAAGGAAAACAAAATCACCAACCGATTTAGGGCTGGATTCAAACTCACACCAAATATCGAAGTAAACAATTGAAACTTGTTATACCGTGATGATTACGTGTTCCCTCAATTTCTAGAATCCAAACGTAATGATGTCAGTACCTTACAATTTAATTTAGGGTGAATGGTCTCTACACTAGGGAAGGGTTTAGGAGATAAGGTCTGAGTGCTATACTATTTTGCATGTGTGGAAGAGGGTTTGTGTAGTGTTTATTAATCCCCCCCCCCCCAAAAACATTTATAATAATCCATTTGTGTATGTGTGTGGGGGGTTCAGTCTGGCCGAAAACTTGAAGCAGAGCAGTCCTACAAGTTTGCCTTAAAGGTTGGTTTTGAAACATGTTAATGTTATCTAGCTGTTATCTCCATGTAGGGTACATGCATATAGAGAAGTAACTACTTTTACATTTTATTTTTCAGTTGAACCTACTGGAGCCAATTCTGTCTGAGATCAAGGTGCTCCAAGATGAGGTTGGCTTTGGAAACCCATGTTTCTGAAAAACAGCAGGCAATGATTTATTTTCAATTTTTTTTATGAATTGTATTTCTAATTTAGAGAACCTAATATTCAGCTGTAAACTATGTAAGGAAATATATTTTATTTGTATACTTTACAATTTTGAATTAAACTTTCTTACTTTTATGCATGATGATGCCAACGTCTGAACATATTTGCACACTCTCTTCAAACCCGAATGCATGGCGACAGGTTCGCATAAGTGTCTGCTGAATGTGTTCAGAGCAGGTAGGATGGGTAAATCTGGAAGTGTCGCCAATTAACAACCAAACACCTCTGAATCTGTTAAGCCTTCCATTAGGAAACAACTGTCATGTTATCATTTTGGGTGTATGACCTCCTGCTAAGATATGTATGCTAAATCAGGAAACCAACATATTAGCCTCGTTTACATCATCAGCGGTGATTATCCTTGAGCATTTTTACCTGTGCAACGTATGATTCAGAAAATATACTTTTGATAAATGACCTTGCTCAACCAAAATAAAAAAAAGAATACATCAAAATCCTTACGGAACCCTCATGAAACCACTCTGTTGTTGACAGACAACGTTTCTCACTTAGCCTGATGCTTTGCTACATGTCAGACAGATACAGTTGATCCTGGTCTTCTGGCTAGATCCTGGTCTTATGTCTGCTTCTTTCATCTCAAGTACACATTTACAACAACTAATTTCGGGGCTCATTCTTTAGGTTTAGAAAACCGCTCTTGCTGCAACTACGGTTGAGGATACTAGCAACCTAGCCAAGTCCTAAATCTAAAGTTTCCTGGCCATGGACCCAAAATGTAGATGTTTTGTTCCCCGAGCCACGTAGTTATAACTTTTGCCTTATGCATGGGTTCACCATCATGCAGGAAAAAGCATTGATTGTCAGCAAACTGTTCTTAGATGGTTGGGAGAAGTTGATCTTGGAGGATGTTTTGGTACCATTCTTTATTCATGGCTGTGTTCTTATGCAACATTGAGAGAAGCAACCCCACACATGAATGGTCTCGGAATGTTGGCATGACACAGGACTCATGGTAGCGCTTAACTTTTCTTCTACGGACAAGCGTTTTTCCGGATGCCCCAAACAATCAGAAAGTGGATTAATCCAAGAAAATGACCCCAGTCCTCAGCAGTCCAATCCCTGCACATTTTACAGAATATCAGTCGGTCCCTGATGTTTTCCTGGTTTTCCAGCTTCTTTGCTGCCCTTCTTGACAACAGACCATCCACCAAGTTCTCTGCCTCACTGTGCGTGCAGATGCACTCCCACCTGCCTGCTGCCATTCCTGAGCAAGCTCTGCACTGGTGGTGCCCCGATCCCACAGCTGAATCAACTTTAGGAGACAGTCCTGGTGCTTGCTGGACTTTCTTGGACGCCCTGAAGCCTTCTTCACAACAATTGAACCTCTCTCCTTGAAGTTCATGATGATCCGATAAATGGTAGGTTTCAGTGCAATCTTAGTAGCAATATCCTTGCCTGTAAAGCCCTTTTTGTGCAGGTAACCAGAAAATATTGAACCTAATTGGGTATTCAAACATAATTACCGGTAAAAGGTTTTAGAAAAAATGCATTTTTAAACAATTTATAGATATTCCCACAGTTTAAAGTGTACAATTACTTTGACATTTAAGCATCAAACCATCCCTGTCCACATTGTCCTGGCATACTGCCACTCGGCTTAATCGTATGTTAATAATGGCCGCTGGCGGCTGGGTTTCGATGAAAGGTAAATGGACCTTGTCATTTCCAGACACTGAACATTACTGTGAGTAATTGAAGACAGTTGGCACTGGGATGAGTTAAAATTGAACGTAATAGCACTGTTTAGATTTTTATATTGCACATAATCGGGTTTTCCAAAATAGTTACACTATTCCCGCAGTTTAAGATGTACATTAACTTTGACATTAAAGCATCCAACCATCCCAGTCCACATTGTCCTGGCATACTGCCCCTCTGTCATGCCCTGGCTGCGAGCCCCTGGCCATTTCAGGGCAAGACTTTTTGTGAGGCCTCTAGCCCTCTTCATGCCATTGTGGGCTCCCCAGTCAGAGCAGCTGCATTCAGTTGACTCTGATTGGGGAGCCTACTTAGGTACATTTTCTAGCCACACCCGGTGTGGTTTATTGTTTGTGCTTGTCTCAACAGCTCACGGTTTGTCTCTGTTTAATTCTGTTTCAAGCGAATGCTTTACATGTTTTCTGTATATCGTTTTTATGTTAGTTAGTCCTTTCATTTTACGTTTACAGTCCGTGTAGAGTTTGTTTGTTTGTTTTGGAATTAAATACACCTTTTG
>JACXGK010006497.1:0-28409 GCA_016801125.1 Novumbra hubbsi
TGTTTATCACATGTTAGCGGATGCTACAGGCCGTGTCTATCCCATGTGGTAGTTGGCAGTGTGTTTCACACGCCTACGCTACCCTAGAATGTTAACGTCCCGGTAGAGATGTAGTCTGTTTTCTGTAAACGGTCATTTTAACCTGTGTCTTTCAACAGTGTTTAGCCATTCTATGGGAGTGTAACTCTTTTTGTCCAAACACATGCTTTCCTTCGAACATAAACTACAGTTTTAACAGAAACAAGCTTTTAAACACAGACTAACTTACTTTTCTTTTTTTTTACAGATACCAGCTGTTTCAGGTTATAATTGCAACCTTTAAATGCAGTAGATACAAACTCATACTGGCCTTTAAACGCATACAATCCATTACAAACGTACTAGCCCCTGTGCTGGAAATGCTCTTGTGAAGAGGGACCCCATCATTAAGGGTTCCTTGGTGATGGGATTGGGTGGCAGGATAGAGTCTTAATTACAGTGGGACAGTGGGAAGGGTTCTGGGAAGTTTAGAGCGTGGGAAGCAAGTTGGTGGGGGGGTCTGTTGAGCGGTGCGATGCAGAGGGGAGCTGTGGCTCCAAGCCAGATGACAGGGCTCCACTCCCAGCATGCCCCAGCTGCTGCTGAGAGGAACACATGATGCGTTTGGGTTTCTTCCAGGGTTGTTTTCTTTCCTTTTCTTTAATATGGGACAGGCACAGAGCGAGAAAGAGGAGCGAGAAAGAGGAGCGAGAAAGAGGAGCGAGAAAGAGGAGCGAGAAAGAGGAGCGAGAAAGAGGAGCGAGAAAGAGGAGCGAGAAAGAGGAGTGAGTGAGGAGCAGGAGGAGTGAGTGTTAGTTTTTTTTTTTTAAAGGCTAATCTGACCGAACACAATGTTCACTGACATGACAGAGTGAGACGCCTTTACATTACATTCTGTTTGTCATGTATTCAACAAAACAATTAGACCCCAGTCCGGGTATTTTTACATGTGGAGCCTGAATTGTTACTTGATATAATGCAAACATCCAGCCGAGTGTGATTCCCTGCGTTCAGCTGGTGGAGACAAAGCGGGGAAGGAATGTAAATCAGGCTGGGCCTGTGGCTGGCTGCGTGGCAAAGATAATGAAGGAAACTAAAGTGCATGACGTTTTTCCAATTAAGCAGGGCTTAAGCTATTTGAAAGTCTGTTGTAAACAAGATAAATATGTGGGCGACGCGAAGCCAGTGTCTGTTAACGAAGTGCATCGTCCCAAACGCCGGCGGCTGCCGTGTCGCGCCGCTGCAACCTGGACACAGGGGGTCAAGCACTTGCTAGGGAATAATATGCCCTTTGGGACCAACCAGAGCCTGTGCACCTGTCTGTCAGTTGTCAAGTTTGTCAGCCAGAGGTATTGTTCTTGTTGCTGGTGGAGAATTACAACATGGTTGGTCTTGTCACTTACCTCATTTAAATTATTTCTCCTGCAGTCTTGTCCTCTCATGTCCTGTCTTGTCCTCTCGTCCTGTCTTGTCCTCTCGTCCTGTCTTGTCCTCTCACGTCCTGTCTTGTCCTCTCATGTCCTGTCTTGTCCTCTCGTCCTGTCTTGTCCTCTCATGTCCTGTCTTGTCCTCTCATGTCCTGTCTTGTCCTCTCGTCCTGTCTTGTCCTCTCATGTCCTGTCTTGTCCTCTCATGTCCTGTCTTCTCCTCTCGTCCTGTCTTGTCCTCTCGTCCTGTCTTGTCCTCTCATGTCCTGTCTTGTCCTCTCATGTCCTGTCTTGTCCTCTCATGTCCTGTCTTGTCCTCTCTCGTCCTGTCTTGTCCTCTCACGTCCTGTCTTGTCCTCACGTCCTGTCTTGTCCTCACGTCCTGTCTTGTCCTCATGTCCTGTCTTGTCCTCTCATGTCCTGTCTTGTCCTCATGTCCTGTCTAACCACCACCTAGTCTCCCCCTTGCCACCCCCCCTCAACCCTTGTGTCTTGGCTGGATGTGTCTGATGCTCTGGTGGAGGACTCATGCTGAAGTGGTCCAGCCATTTGTCAGCCAATGAATGAACAGTAAATCCAGCCTTGAACAACAACACTCCAAGCATGTTGTGGTGCCCTGAGTGAACCATTGAGGACACAACACACTCCAAGCACTTCACTTTTGATTATAAAGTTTGCTAATGACTTCTTAAGACAAAGAGCCTCTGCAGTTAGAATGCATTTAATTTGAGTCTCACTCCTAAATGCCACCCTATTCCCTATATTGTGCACGACACTGCATGGTTCCTAGACATAAGTAGTGCACTACATAGTTCCTATTGGGGCATTTGGGACCCACTCATGCAGTGCGATGAGAAAGGTAATGAACAAGGGAGCACTCAAACTAATTTCAAGTGGAAAACTATCACCCATGCAATTAACAGCCTAATTAAACCCTTCAACGCCAAATTAAAATCATGACAATTGTTTCGAGAAATATTGAACAACTTTGTGAAGTCGGCATGTAGCCAATGACACAAATAATATATGGCACGGATGTTGCTAGGCAACACTGACCCTTAAATTGCTGTTGTAATGAAAGATTGTTTGTTATATAAGGTCATAGACGTTACGATATAAGGTTGTCGTTTGTGATGCCTCATAGGTTGTGAAACAATGTCATAGGTTGTGATTACAGTAGTTGTTTCATGTTATAAGGTTTTAGGTTGTGATATCATCTAAATCAACTTTATTACCAAGTATGTTTACACATACAAGGAATTTGCTATGGTGCATGACAGAAAAAAAACTAAGTAGAAAGAGGTAAAAAAAAAGAAATTACAGTAAATGTAAAATGTTTAAACATAATCTGAATGAGGTAATAGGTTGTGATGTGTCAAAATGTCTGATAAAAGGTCATTGGTTGTGATTAATGTTGCCAGTTTATGATAAAAGGTATTTGGTTGTGATATAAGGTCATAGGTTGTAAGGGTCTCCGTATGTCTACTACAGTGAAGCTGTGATTTAGTCACTCCAAGGAATCTTGATTAAATACATTGCAGTCAACATATTTTTTGTAAAACTATTAATCCGTCTAATAAGTGTTTATTGGCACATGAACACTTATTAGACAGATTAATAGTGTAATAGTTTAAACACTACAACCTTTGAATAAATACAAATAAACAGTAATACAGTAAAACAAAGTGTGTGTAGTCCAAAGGTAACTTGGATTTCTTGTTTCGTCCATAAAAGCTGCATTCAATAGTTTTTTACACTGGTTGTTAAAGTGGAGCTGGTGAGGTATAAATTGGCCCTGGAAATTGTGCATTATTTTATTAATGTACCAATTTGTCCTCCAAGTCTTTTAAACCAATTACTTTCTAATGTGCAATTTCATTGCTAACCGAGGCACTATTGCACAACACATTACACAGCCGGCCTGAAATATTCAGTAATCATGAAAGTCTCACAGTGAAGGTGACCTTTAAGTACTGTACATCAGATGCAGGCATTTGTTTTAGTTCTTCCAGAGGTAAACCTCCACTAGGTTTCCAACTTGCCCAATACTTTTCCACACCGTACCTTGTGTTGATGACCGTCCCATTCGGCACGTAATGAATGTGGCATGTACAGCCGATACCACATATTCTTGTCACCTGAGGGATGTTTTAATAACCGGTGGTATTCATGTGTTGCAGGACGCGGTCCTGGTGATCATGGCCATCCTGGTGTTTGTGGTCTGTGTTTATGCCTTCTTCTACCTCAACCTGAGCACCGAGCTGGACATGGATGTGGACCTGGACTAAAGGACCAGGGACCGGCCTGAACCGAACAAAGCGCTGGCCTCGGTCTTCCATTGCACAGCGTTGCTACAGGCCCAGGTGTTGTTTACCATGAGGCACTGTCATAGCCGTGCGTCATGGATGTTAACACAACTGCCTTCCAAGGAGATGAATAAAATCTGTCTTATTAACTGAAGTCTTAAACCGTGTAGGAGATTGTTACCTTTCGTGACTGTGGTTTTGTACCAAGCTATTTTAAAAAAAAAAAAATCTTGTGATTTTAAAATTCTGCTTACCCTGCTTGGTGTTCCGGTACAGTGTCCCAAATGTCCCACTATTCCCTACATGTGCTGCAGTGTTCTGTCCTCATTCATATTGACATAACATGGAAAAGTGTTCCCTTTAGCGCTATCTCCACCTTTCAGGGAGGGGTAGTGTGAGGGTGGGGTAGGGTGCAGCGACTGCTACCAATAAGATATTCCTGTCACCCCCGGATGTCTTCAGAGTCCACCTATGGTTGCTGTGGAGGCGCCTTGCTTTGTTTTCCCTTCTAATGGAAATATGTAAATCTTTTCGATTTCGCTTGAGCATATAAAATCACAATCATCACTCAGGCTACATTCCTGAACACACGCGCACACACACACACACACACAACCCTCTGCTTTGCAGATTGCACAGATCACAGTGTGAGATTAGAGTCACCAAGCCACCTTCTGATTGAGTGTGTGCCCTGAACACTACGCCTCTTATCGCATCTCCTCACCTGCTTTCGCTGCAGATACACCTGAATGCTGTATGATTACCATCACAAGTATGACCGGGTTGGTTTGCTGGTGTTGTATAATAATGACGGCCCGTCTGCCCATCCTCATCGCCGATGCCACCCCCCCCCCCCCCCCCCCCCCCCCCCCCCCCGCCCCCCCCCCCCCCCCATCTGAAATGAGTAGTCTACCCAAACCAGATACATTCCAAAGCTTAATGTTTAGGATGTAATCAATACGATTCAACATGCGGTAAATGCTGTAGCCAATGGAGACCAGTTTAAAACATTGGTTAAAAAAAAGCAATGTCATTTTTCTGTTTTTCTAAGATCAGAAGGTGGGTGGAAACCTGTCCCACACAATGTTTTGGTTTTCAGGAGATCTGTAGTGTGTTTTAAGTTTCTGGTGCTAACATGTCCCAGATGAGACCAATGAACTGTTCGGTGTAATCAGGATGAGTATGGTGAAACATCACAATCTGTAATTTGACAAAGTGACAATAAAGAGTAATTCTATTATTTACTTGACTGGAAAATGTTTCATGTTTCATGCACACTTTCAACTGTTACTTTATCTTTGAAATTAGGCATTTATTTGACCTTCCGGCCATCTTCCCTTCTTTAGAACATGAGAGATGTACTGTAATGAAGATCGAAAGACTAAAATGCTTATCTAAATTCAAATTTGCATGTATCCTGAGTGTGCCGGGATCCTTGCCCTCATGTAAAGGGATGTATTTTCTGTCACAATCTAAAACGGTTCCAGATTAGGTGCATGCGACTGGTTTTTCAGTTCTTTGTTTTTATTTATAACGTCGGTACCAGAGGAAGCAAAATAGCCCTGAAAGATCTCAAGTAAGCTTGTCTGATGAGCAGGAAGTGACCACCTGATCAGATGTTATTGTGTAAACACCAAAGTAAATAAGTCACAAATTGCCTTGGGGAGCGCAAACAATAGCATCCGCGATTATTGGGACGCTTGCTAAAGATGAGCAAAGGCTGTGGAACAACACTTAAGAATTCTATTATGTTTAATGAGGTGGAAGCTGTTGTAGCAATTGATCGGAGGCCATCCATCCATGCAGAATGACCTGAGATTCTTCAGAGCCTCGGTTCCTCTTCAGCTCCCCCCGTCATGGGTTTTACCTCAGGCGCCCGGGAGGGCCATTGTTCCTGGGAACCTTGATCCTGTGGTCAGTGAGCAATTTTGTATGGATTTTCAGAGGAGTGCTTTGAGTAAATGTACTGCCGGGAGATCCAACAATGATTCAGTTTTAGTCTCCTGGAAGAATCATCTGAATGTGCTCCTAATATCTTCTGGTGCTCCACAGTTCATGACACTATGCAGTGTCGAACCGTTTCTTTTGGCGGTAGGCCCTCAGTAGCGGAAAAAGATCTGACGTCATACATATAGTTAAAGAACTCTGGTGATTGTTATGCAGAACATGACTTGAGACCTGGATTTCGCAGAACCATGTAGGAGAAGTCATTCTTTGATGTCAGAGTCAAACGGTCCTAATCCAAGACTCCGGCTCACAGAAGCAGAACAATGAATGAATCCAACTATTCACATTGTTTCAAGACCACGGACAGTACATGCTGTTAGAGATAAAAACGTGCTGTATTTGATGTCCAGCATGCAACAATTAACAATGTTTTATGTACCCAGTACTTCCTATTGCAATGTCACTACCTTTGTTTTTACCACACAACCAGTGATCTAAAGTCTAAATAACATTTCACACATTGTATTGGAAATGATATGAACGGGATAGCAACAGAAATCCAGCTGTACTGAAACTGCAGTCCCCATTGTGACCATCATCTAAACACAGGGTCGATTCTCCTGTCGGTCACAAGGACTATGGCAGGTTGTGTACTTCAGAACCTGTGCTTCATCCATCTAATGACTAGAACCTATTCTTCATCTTTTAGCCTCTTTTTATCATCCATCTAATGACTAGAACCTGTTCATCATCCATCTAATAACTGAACATGTGTGTAGAAAACCCCCAGAATAAAACAGACCTTTCATAAAAAGAGTAATTGACTAAATTGACCACAATCCAGTACAATATCTTACGATGTATCACTTCAGGAGGGTGGGGGCAGAAGGTCATCTGTTGCCAGGTAACATATCAGCCAGCTCCTGCCTTAAGTACTTCCTGAATTCACTGTAACAGCTGATAGGTGTTCCCACTTCGCCTCTTTCATTAAACACAAATAAAAACAGGTGGCCGCAAGTCTGTTGCCAGTTGGGGGCGGGTTTAGGACCAATAACCCTTCTGATTACCGTAGGGGCGGGTTTAGGACCAATAACCCTTCTGATTACCGTTGGGGGCGAGGCTTAGGACCAATAACCCTTCTGATTACCGTTGGGGGCGGGTTTAGGACCAATAACCCTTCTGATTACCGTTGGGGGCGAGGTTTAGGACCAATAACCCTTCTGATTACCGTTGGGGGCGGGGTTAAGACCAATAACCCTTCTGATTACCGTTGGGGGCCGGGTTAAGACCAATAACCCTTCTGATTACCGTTGGGGGCGGGGTTAGGACCAATAACCGCTCTGATTACCGTTGGGGGCGGGGTTAGGACCAATAACCGTTCAGATTATCGTTGGGGGCGGGGTTAGGCACCAATTTATCGATACAATTCAGTTTAGTTCCTGTTGTCATCAAACCCGCTTCCATCCTCCTTGGTCTTCTCATTATCGAAACTGAAAAAATGGTTGCATTTGGAAAAAGAGATGATAATTTTGCCGACACGAGTGGTCTTCAGCGATGTTGTTAAACTAAGGGCCTTTCATTACTGTAACAAAAAATTCTATCACCTGTACTTCATTTGTACATCCTCATAAGTTATGGAAGCCCTCTACTTGGCCATATTCATATAATAAGATAACCCAAAAGGTTCATTAAACCTCTTGTTTTGCTTGTCTGTTGAAAGCAGAGCTATGAGGTTTATAAACCTGATACAGCTCAGTGTAATAGAGAAATTGTCCAGGTTGACCCTCAAGAGGAATAGCAGAAACAATGAGTAAAGGATTCCACACAGACTTAGTAGCTAAATAGATAACAACTAGATATCTTAGCAATCTAACTATCAACATGCAAAGTGGGCTTTCGAATTTCCATTTTCAAAGCCTATCTGGTCCATGTGTGTGCTGTGCATTTGCCTGTGTTTTGGTGTGTATGTGTGTGTGAGTCGGTGTGTATGTGAATGTGTGGGGTGTGTATTTGTCGGTGTGTGTGTCTATGTATGTGTGTGTATGTCACGCTAATGTGTCTGCCCGTATCTGGTGTTCAGCTTGACCTTTGCTGTATTACAATCAAGGCATTGAAGCAAGAGGCGGCCATTGTACCTCACTAATTTGAACTTGCTGGCTCGTTAGTCTTGTATGTGTAGCATGTAATTACACCAACTCAGTTCACCAATAGCCTAATTGACATACACACACACAACTCTTTCCTCAAGTTGTGTGGACTTTTCCAACCAGACATCTAGTACATTTCCAGACATTTATCACAGCCACCTAATTATTCCCAGCTTCCGACCAGCTGATATATTTCCTCTCCTCCAATCAGTAACCATTTCCCAGGTCATTGATTAGTCTCCTCCCCTCAGTAACCATTTTCCAGGTCATCGATCAGTCTCTTCCCCTTTGTAACAATATCCCAAGTCATCGATCAGTCTCTTCCCCTTTGTAACAATATCCCAGGTCATCGATCAGTCTCATCCCCTTTGTAACAATATCCCAGGTCATCAATCAGTCTCTTCCCCTTTGTAACAATATCCCAGGTCACTGATCAGACTCCTCTCTTTGTAACCATTTCCCAGGTCATTGATCCGACTCCTCTATTTGTAACTATTACGAAGGTCATACTAGGTCTCATTCCCTTTGTAACCATTGCCCAGGTCATTGCTAAAACTGTGTTTCTAGTCAACTTACCTGTTAAATCCGGGTTAAATAAAAATATAACAAAATGTTAATAATGTTTTCCTTTCGAGTGCTAAGAGTAAATTGTAACTTCCATCGGTTTGTTTTCATTCCCTGTTGCACTAATGACAAGTACATCCACACTAATATGGACTCCAACTGATGCTTCGCCTCAGTCTGAAATGTTGGTTTTTAGTGTGAGCCAATGTCCCCAATGGCACCCTGCCATCTCCATTAGGCTTTTGTAAAAAGTAGTGCACTATGTAGGAAATGGGACTCTATTTGTGTGGTGGCCTGTTAGTGTAGACGGCCTGTTCATTATGAATGGAGAGCATGCTGTTGCTCTAATCACCACGTCTACCTACCGTGTGAGTGTGTGAGTGTTTGTGTATGTGTGAGTGTTTGTGAACGTCTGAGTATGTTCACCGTGTGTGTGTGTGCGTCTGTTTGTGTTTGTCTGTACATCTGTCTGTGTTTGTCTGTCGGTCTATCCGTCTGTGTTTGTTTGTCTGTCAGATGAAGAACCTCTTCAACTCAGAGGTTGATGATCGATGGTTCTACTACTGAACATAATCTTTCCACCCTCTCTCTCTCTCTCTCACTCTCCCTTCTTCCATATTTTCTAATTATGGGCGTGGCAGCAACTCCAAGCGAGTTGGGAAGTCAAAGATCCCTGATGTGTCCTGCTCACCTGTTCTGCTTCGTGTTACGCAGCTCAGTCAACCAGGACGCTGGCTGGAACCAACACACCTTGACTAACAACCACGATATCTGGAGTCCCTGGAAGAGGACGTGGCAACGGAAACCCGTCCGACCAGCTAAACCCGGATGGTGCAGAGACGATCTGCCGAACACAGCCCCGGGGAGATCCAGTGTTGCCATAGCACAACTGCGTCACTGCACTAGGCAGGCCCAGTTTTTCGCCGCCACCTCTCAGCGTGTATTTACGTTTGTGACAACAACTAACTGTGTGCTTTTTAACTGGCAAACTTTCTCAGGAAACCACCATCTCAGTCCAGCAAATGTGCTTTGACAAATTCGGGCTCTCCAGATGTTTTTCTGCCGGCTTTGTGGCATCAACGGCCGGGACCTGCTCATGTTGTGACCAATGAGCAATGAGCACGGATCCGACAGAACGCCCTCCTCCAGACTCACGCTTCATCTCCCGGCCACAGCAGTGTGTATTAGTACAACGAAGCAAAGCCATAGCGCCCGCAAGGCCATCTAGAGAACCCTGCCACCCGGCCTTGGTTCTCCAGGTCTGTTGTGCAGCACAACAGGGGTTAATGGCTGCTCCTGTGCTACTTGATTGACAGCTCACAGCTAAACCACATTTTTACACACTGGCATCCAATCAGAACAGCTCATTCTGACTAAATGTCCAAACCCCCATTTCCTGTGCACGCATCGGACAAACAATACCTACCCTAAATATATAAGTATCTGCGTTTAAATATTTATTTAAGACTATGGGGCATTTATTATTCTTAGATTTGTTCTATTTTTTCTTTAGGTGGGGCAGGCTGAAAACATGGTTGTACTTTGTGACAGTTTATTCTGCGGAACTTAATTTCCTTCGGCCCCTTAAAGAAACCAAGAGCCTTGTTTTCTTTTACTCAGCTATCAGGAGCCATGATGTCAGACAAACAAACACACACTTGCACACCTGAGCAGATCAAAAGCTCTATATGATGGTCCCAGGAGTGTTCAGACAGCCATGAGAATGGACCCTGACTGGGAGGAAGACGAAGAAGAGAAGGAACCTCCCAGGGACGAGTGCAAGGTAATAAGTGGATAATTAATGGAACCGAAGGCACTGGTTCTCCTCCCTACTCCTCCCTACTCCCCCCTACTCCCCCTCCTACTCCTTCCACATGATTCCTGGGGGATCTGTGCCTTGATGCTCCCATGTCGGTGCGGGCTCCGAGAGAAAACCTCCGCTCTCATTCCCTCTCTGCTTTGTGTCCAGGACCAGGGGTCATCCAGGGGTCAGTAGAGGTCACAGAGGAAATGATTCACAGTGGCTGAGGGAACCATAAAGGAAGATAGTGGTACATTATGTTTCCATTTCCATCCGTCATGTCTTCTCCTGTCTGCCGAAGGGGGAAACTGGAAAAGGGGCTGTCCTGGGAAAGTGTTTCTATTAATGCCTGGAGGTTGTCCTGGTCCACCACCTACACCTGGTCCACCACCTACACCTGGTCACCACCTACACCTGGTCACCACCTACACCTGGTCACCACCTACACCTGGTCCAGCACCTACACCTGGTCACCACCTAGTGGTGTCTCTCTATGTAGTTTAGTGGTATATCTCTATGTAGTTTAGTGGTATATCTCTATGTAGTTTAGTGGTGTCTCTCTATGTAGTTTAGTGGTGTCTCTCTATGTAGTTTAGTGGTTTCTCTCTATGTAGTTTAGTGGTGTCTTTCTATGTTGTTTAGTGGTGTCTCTCTATGTTGTTTAGTGCTGTCTCTCTATGTAGTTTAGTGGTTTCTCTCTATGTTGTCTCTATGTAGTCTCTTGCAACTAAAATGAATACTACTGCAACTGAAGGGAGAGAGAGAGGGAGAGAGAGGGAGAGAGGGAGAGAGAGAGGGAGAGAGGGAGAGAGAGACCATTACATCCCGCAGGCGTCCCATTCACCTGCCTGTAATTGTGATGATCACTCTGCCGTCGTATCGTCCTTAGTAAAATGCGGAATACAAAGGTTTAACAACAGTTGGTTTCCATGGCTGAACTTCACAATACAACAACAAAACAGGTGAAAGCACCGATCCATGATTCACCAGCCACATGAAAGGGCATTTATGCACCCAGATGTAATCCTGTGCTGCTGCACAACAGAATCCGTGTCACTTGATGGCAGGCAATTTTCAAAACCACATTTCCTATTATCCGTTGCTTCCATTCTGCAGCTTCCTTGATCTGATTTAATCTAGCAGTTGTTATAACATTCATGAAGCAATAATTCCTCTCACATGTTCATGATACTAAAAGGGGTCCTGAACATGTTTCTGATACTAGAGGGGATCCTTCCAGTATCTAGAGGTGAGGAGTATGAGCAGGTCTGTTATACCTTGGAAATATCACCCTTGGGGGGGGGGGGGTACAGTGCACAAAACCACATTTTACCTGAAAAAATACACAATGCTGAGATCTGGGGACATCACACAGCCCACTGCATCATCTGTATCTCAAATTCCACAACTAGGTGCCCTTGTTTGACTAGGACTCAGTAGTCTGAGATCAAACCTAAGTGCGTTTATTTACAGAGTAGGGCACAATTAACAATACACAGTGATCCACAGATGATTTTCCTCCTATAGCCTACTACACCTAACTACCTACTCCACACTATCTACTACACCTAACTACCTACTCCAAATACCAGCAAACTGATCTTAGTCTGCATATCAAATGTCTCCATCATAACTTGATTTGTTCTGGATAATATAATGTTGTGGGTAATAAATAGTTCTAGGTTATATATTGGGTGTGGGTAATATTTTGTGGGTGATATTCTGTTCTAGGTAATATAATGTTATATTGTTGCAGCTAATATAATGTTGTGGGTGATATCTTTCTCTAGACAATATAATGTTGTGGGTGATATCTTGCTCTAGACAACATATTGTTGTCGGTGATATCTTGTTCTAGATCATTATTGTGTATGTCCGTGTGTGTTTGTGCTCTGGTGTATGTGTTGTAGACCATATGGGCCTTGGAGGAGTTCCGCACCGAAGGTCTAACGGGTCACCAGACAGACCCGTACACAGCGTACTGTCTCCCACTAACACTGCCCACCCACGCACACAGACTCCCCTGGCCCGGCGGCCTCCCAGCTCCGGCAGGCAGATGGATCCCCGCACACGCTTGCCAGGAAAGGCATGTGAATTAAAGGTTATACCCGGCAGGTCTGAAGCACTGCCAGCCTCGGCCCCGGTCGGGGCTTTGGCGTAGCAGCCGTGGCCCCACCTGCCAGTCGGCCCGGGGACATCTGGCTCCACCGGCGTGGAATGAGTCGGAGGCTGGGAGGGATCGCTGTCATCTGGCCCGTTCAACAGAGGCTGAAAATACACTGTGCCGCACTGTACTGGGTGTACTCTGTGTCTGTGTGTGTGGGGAGGGGGGGTCTAAACATTGTCTCTTCAAGAGCCTGATGACACGGAGGTCCTCTTTGAGGAACTCACCCCGATGAAACATGCACTTAACCTAGAGTGGGATGGTGGTCTGGAACATCTGCTACTGTGTGGTCGGTGTCGCGGGCCATCGCCATGACGTAGCGGTTCCCTTCAGCACGGTTACCTGGCTCTTCCCTCCAGGTCACCTGTCCGCAGGTGTAACCACATGACCAACTTGGTCACCAGAAGGGGTCAGCCAATGACAATTGGAGGTCGCATTTTAAATGGCACACTCCAACCGATCTGTCTGAGAGCCCTGGGCGCCTCAGAGTTGGGATTCGTTTAGGACCGCAAGAACCAGAACTGGATCTGTTGCCAGGTTCAGTCAAACGGAGGCTGAACACGCTGAGTGAAACAGACAACATTGCGTTGAAGGCTTAACAACGCAGCTTGTGTGAGAGGGACTTAATTCCTTCCCAATATGGTCCCAATGTTTGTTGAAACAGGAGGACTCCAGAGGGAGTTCACAGATGTTCCAACACATTTCTAAACTTGGTGGCTCTGCAATCCCTTTAATGAAGTAACAAGCCACTTAAACATGTCTGTTTGCTTTGCGTGAGCAACGGCAACATGTGATTATGGCTGTTGTAATGTTTTGTGGTGGGTTCGCTGGGATCATTAGTTGCTGAGCCCCGTTGACGATTGTTATACGCCATAAAGGCGTTCTAATGGTGACATGGCATGGTGGGATGTGTTGTGTCCATTACTGCAGTGAATATTAGTTAACCATCATTGGTTCACATTTACTTGAATACAATATGTCACAGTTGGGAGGTTTTGACCCTTTCCCCACATTAGCTTTTACGGTATTTAACGATATAAATGAAACTATACTGTCGATGGCTTTCTTTACAGTCACATTTTCTGGTGGCCCTCAAATGGCTTAAGTGAAACCCCCACTAAATCTTTAAGCTCTCGTCAGTTAAAGAGCAATTTCCAAACGCACTTTTAAAAATACGATCTTTACATTGCCTTATTGACTTTTTAGGTATTAAATGCTCTTGCACCCACAAGTCTGTTTTCTTTTTAAAATATGCCCTCTGGGGCGGTATTGGCAAAACCAAAAGAATCAGCAACTTTGGACCTTGTCCTTCAGATCAACCAGCTGAAATATCTGAGGACCTCACAAAATATAGACATTTTCAAAAAGATTTCAAGACACTGTTTCGCAGTGGTTTTTAAAAAGTGCGTTGATGTCTACTTGTCTATTGTACTATGTATACATGTTTTGTCGAGTTTGTAAATACCGAGTAGATATATTTTATCATTCTGAAAGTATAGATGTTTAGCTTCTATTTGAGTGTATTTCTATTGTTTACAATGGGGGTAATTGGAAGTGAAAAACCGTGTTTCCTGTAATATGTCAATTTCAGTGGAATGTATTTCTAATGACAAACCAGGACCATGATGTAGGACCTTTCCTTCTTCACCTGGTAAAGGTCTTTTCTAAGGTGTGGAGACTTGTTTTATTTTCATGTATTGAAACATATTCCTCTGGTGTTGTGAGTCCAAGCTTGTTGTGAGTCCAAGGTTCTCCACATCACGGTTTCCATGTTTGTGTAATCGACGCATTGCTTTTTGGGTTTCCTAAAATGGAATTTTCTTCAACGTTTTTCTTTTCTTTGTGCTGTAGTTATGACCAGATATGTTACTTCTTAACAGAGATGCTGATTGATATTGTTGCCATGGCGACCACTAATGCTCTTACAACAACTGGATATGGGAATGCTAGTTTAAGATTTTTCTTCTCTCAGGAAGTTGATACCAGTTATTTTTCTTGGTCACTCTCTCTCTTTCTGTCTCTCCATCCACACTCCTTCCCTCCCTTTTTCACCTTCTTTCTGTTATTTACTATACTTCCATTTGAACAAAAGAGAAGCGAGATAAATCAAGTTCTTCATTTGAGAGTAATTTTTACCAGCCTTTTCTCATTTAAATGAAATATTTACAGTAGATGGTTTAACTGTCAGCACGTTCCACATTGTTCAGCGTTTCCCATTAAATCACCACCCGTTTCCTAGTCGACCACTTGTCCAGTGTAGTGCACTTGCTGTGAATAGGTTGTGATTTGTGACACGGCCTAAGGGTACAGAGTTGGGCCATGTGAAATAGATTGAGTTGCCGTGGTGACGGCCAGCTGTGAGCTGCTGGTTGGATCTACATTGCTCAATAAGAAACAGCTTGAGCTACGGGGGCCCAGTCAGAGAGCGCATTTGGAAAGCAGCTGTAACATGTCTTGGATGTTCTTCTGCTGACTTATCTCCAGGAACCCCGGGGGGGAAAAAAGGTTTTATTTCTTTAACACACCATGGGACAGTTCCTGTGATTTATTTACATTTGATTTTTCTAGAAGATTCTCAGCGTTAGGAGCGATGGCTTTCCTTTGAGCAGTTCAGGACAACAGCTAAATCTTTCTCTACACAGGTATTTTATTACACACCCAGTCTTTGCATTGCCACTCTTTTTCCTTGTAAATATTTTGATTGTTCAAATACAGAAATTCAGTTTTACAAACGTATAATGCATTGATTGGAGTGTGAGTCTTGAACACTCTATTTAAAAAGTACAAAACACCAATTAGCTTGTGCCCCCCTAACAATTTACGCTAGTATATGTTCACCTCTCTACCAAGTCTCTCCCCATATCGGACGGCTCTCGGCTCTTTAAACATGGTGCTGTAGAGTCTTCTGGAGTCCTGTTGCATCACTCGGAAGCCATGCCAGAAAACCTGCTGTTCACTTCACAATGCTCTCATGAGACGTAGCTCACAACGCAGGGAATCGGGTGTCCTACGGGGCGGACTTGAGATCTAGCTTAGTGCGATTGTTATTGCATTGTGCTGTCCTCCAGCTCGCCGGTTAACCTCCACTCTGAGGGACAACAGACAAATAATAGAAACATTTCTGCAACATTCCATACCCTTGAAGTTGAACCACAGTAGATGCACTGGTATACTTAAGATAAGGGATCAGAGGATGTGTGTGTGGCCAATACCTTGCCTTGCGGAGTGCCGGGAACCGCACTTAGCAGCGGCATATTGGAAATAAACCACAAACCCCAGAGATGCTCATTATAAACCTGTCGCAAACACAACTGGAACCATACAAATGTGTTGACTGGCATGACTGTCGGCATATAGAAGCAGCAAGACACCGGTTGATGTGGTTTATTGCCAAGGTACCATGGCTAGGAGCTGTTTTAGGCACATCCTATTGCAGACACAGCAACGGACACAACTCTTAGCCATGGTATATGGGCCATATCTAACAGGCCCCTCAGATGCCTTTATGTATTTAAAAACAACATGGTAAGAGGATCAAAAAGAGGTATACAGTTCGTTATAAACCTGGTGTTTGGAATCCTGACTGCAGATTTTAATCCTGGCTGGCTGATAGTCTTGTACTTCAACTATTTTAGAATTATTGTAAATTTGCAGTAAACTACTTGACCATGGAAACTGATCCAAACTTTAGAAAATCCTTGATGTGTACAAGGCTCAGAAAGCCTTGCCCTTTAATTCTTGTAAAGAAAAGCCTGTTCAGTCTACGTACCTCAGCAGATCATAAGACAAAGATGCTCTTCCTGACAGTGTCAGAAATAACAACAAGTGTAATCTCCTCAAGTTTGAGTCTTTAGAGCTTTAAGACCATCTGGGATTTTAAGACCTCTGATGGTTTATTGGAATAGAGTATATGATTTGGGTACATGACCAGATACTACCACTAGAGTGTATGATTTGGGTATGGACAGGATGATTGGTCTAGAGCAGGGGTCTCCAAACCGTTCCACGGAGGGCCGAGTGTCTGCAGGTTTTCACTCTCACCTTGTACTTGATTGATTAATTATGTCACTGATTGGTTAGGTCTGCCCTCATCTGGTTGTTTAGGTCTGAACATGGAACCAATTTACAGGAAAAAACGAAAACCTGCAGACACTCGGCCCTCCGTGGAACGGTTTGGAGACCCCTGGTCTAGAGCATAGGACTGGACCGCGTACCAGGGAACCAGGCTGTGATTGACTGGCCTGCAAAGGGCAGCCTGAGGAAAGGTTATCAGACATAGTAGGCCTGGTGTGCATCTATTGCATTACTGATCAAAACCAGGGATCAAATGACTACAGAGGGTGAACAGGGGAGGGATAGCGGAGGGGAGAGTGTCATAACATTGGGGGGTAGGGGTTTGTTTTGTTTATCTCTATGTCTGGTAATTAGCAGGGAGGTTGTATATTCTGCTGTTAGCCTTCTGTCAACCAGGGACCAGGATGTAACTCTGTTCCGCTACAGCATAGACAACACACACAGAGACCTTCACGCAAGCATACACTCGAAAACCACGAAACACACCAGAAAACCTCCTCAGACACCTTGAGGAGAAATCCTCACATCGGTCTGTTCTCTAGAGGATGACTGCTGAAACGTGGATTTAATACAATGAGGACAAAATAATACCTTGTGATTTAACTGACAGTCTTTGCTGACCGTGAAATGTAATTGTGGACATATCCTAGCAACCAGTGCCAGCCAATTGCTGTGTTTCTGCCATGCAGGACAGAATGACAGAGAGAGAGGATAGAGAGAGAGAGAAATCTAGTCTCAAGCAAAGTAAATAATGATAGTGTATCTGTTTTATTTCTGAAGCAGTGGCATGGTTGTTGAGACGTAGCCAGTGTGTTAAAAGTCCAATACGAAGACCATATAACGTGCCAGCCTGCTCTAGGAAGTACACGTTGGGAGTGTCTGTGATTTTGTACTGACGAACTACTGTAGTTTCAAATACTGTTTTAAAACAATGTTTCATTTGTTGCTACAATCACAGAGGCTATTTTAGGAGCCAGTTGGTCTCTCGTTTTCTGTGGAAAGCAAACCACCTTTTTGTTTTGGATGTTTTATTGTATATTTGTTATTTCATCTTTATTTTTGTCACTTTTCCTTGTTTCACCTTTAGCTTGTCCAAAATGCAGTTTCTAGGCTTTAAATTGGTACAAATAAGAGAGAGAGCATATTTCCTGTAGTGGCCTCTCTTACTGGCTACCTGTTAAATACAGGATTGAGTCTGTGGTTATTAGTTGCGCTACATGGATCAGCACCTTCCTATATTTCTGACCTCCTTATCCACCACTCTTCCTCAAGGACTCTTAGGTCTTCCATCCAATTGCTTTGTGTTCCACAGTCCAGATTAAAGTTTAAAGGAGACTAGACCCTTTCTGTTGCTGCTCCGTAGTTGTGGAATAGCCAACCTTGTGTATTAGGTCTTCACTAGTAGCAACATGAAATCACACCATATTTTTTCATTAGCATTTGAGTCTGCAAATTGGATAGGAATTTGTGTTTATGTCTGTCTTGTCCCATGAAAATGTTTTTAGTTGGCTATATGCTTTATGTCTATATGTTTTATGTTTATGTCTGTCATGTCCTATGAATTTTTTTTTAGTTAGCTGTATGTTTTATGTATGATTTAGCTTTTTCTGTCCTATACACTTTTGTTAGATTTTTGTTTGATTGTACAGCACTTGTTGTTTTTAAATGTGCTTTATGAATACACTTGACCTTTCAACTGCCCTGTTACCATTAGATATGTTCACTGACTTATTATGGCAGAGGCGTTTGGCTCTTCAGTGCTGATGTTAAGCCATCCTGTCTGGAAATCTGCCTTCCCCATATTATATGTGATGATCAAACAGGTTAAATCAACTGTTTTCCAATGTATGTATTAATTTTTTCATCTCGTTCTGACTCACCAGACCTGGAAATCATTATTTGCCTTCACACAGACAAGACTTTTCACTCGGTGGAGTTGGATTTTTTATTTAAGGTTCTGGGAAAATGTTGTGGGTCTAATTTCATTCCATGTCTATGCAACCATGACTGTTATATTCTGCTTTTCCTTTGAAATTACAAACCAACTCTCAACATTCGTGCCCCTGGGACTCCAGAGGACCCCCACTCCTCTATTATATGGCACCAAGGTGTGTACAGGTGGAAAATGAAACGCCCTCTGGATAATCTCCACAAAACTCTGCACGACTGGTCGTTTTTTAAAACTGCGATTACCATGAAACTCTTTCTTGGAACATTGTACACCCTACTACTTTTCTGAATTCCATAAGAATGAGCATTCCCCCCCCATCCATGAACACTGTTCACCTGTTCTCTCAAGTCTTTGTTCTGTTCACACCTTTTTCTCTCTTCCGTTCACACTGTTTGTGCAAAACAACAACCCGCTTTGTGAAGTACAATTGTCACCATGTTGTCATGTAGAAGATACTGCCAGTCAGTAACTAACTTCAATTCATCTAAATACTGACTTTCAACACACGGTTGTCAATATGGAAAAACTAACAAGCATAGTTAGTCAAAAAGCATAAATTAGGGCGGGTCGTCTGGCAGATTCACAATCAATTAATTAATGTGACATTCCTTATCTGATTGGTGAAAAAAAATTTCAGTCGATTATTAGTAGATCAGAACTGGACAGCTTGTGTTAACATAGCCTCTTAGGGAATCGATTAAAGTTTTTCAGAACATCTGCTACATTTCTCATAAGTGCTAAAACACTTGTTTAAATGCACACCATATTGACCAAACCCCAGAACTTCTAACACAAAATTGAAAATTTTACTTTGCCCCCAAAAGTGTTTTTAGACAGTTATATAGAGTTACATTCATGAAAACAATTATTTAATCCACCTCAGAATTCAGACCAGAATTCAGACCTGAGTCAAATACTGCTCAGACAGTGTTTTCTTATACCTTGACTACACCAAAGCAAAACTAAATAAAGTATATTGACAACATTAAATGTTCTGGATGCCCAAGCTCTACAGCAGACCCTAGCTATATGTTTTATTCATGTTCTAAGCTCCAAGTATTAGGAATTCTTCTTTCACAACTGTCTCTGAAATCCAAGATATTGACCAGCAGCCTTCTCCTTTGATAGCTTTATTTGGAGCGCCATCTGTGTTACCTTGTCTCATCACAAGTAAAGCAGATGTTGAATCGATGGCTTCACTTATAGGCGGCTGACAGATCCGCCTCAGCTGGAAATCATCCAATCCTTCCAGTGTATCAGCCTGGTTGAAAGATCTAATGTCTTTTCTGCATTTAATAGGAAATTAAATGACACCCTGAGAGTGAGTACAGAGAACTTTTTTCATAGATGGCAACATATCGGTCATTTTCCTTCTATTGGTCTGGAGAGCAATAGGGGTTGTTGGAGGGAGGAAGTGTGGTTGGGGAAACGTGTTTTAATTGTATGTTAATTAAATTAACTTTTTAGATTTTCATTGTTATTTGTAAGTGAATGTGTGTGTGCATTTGCAGCTGGGACAGTGGGAGTCTTGTTTGAATAACAACGGGGGAAAAATGTTGTTTCTTTAGTAAATGTAAATAGTATTTCTTTATGTCAAATATTTGTAAAAAATGTAATCAGAGAAAACAATGAAAATGATGCATGCGTGTGTGTGTGTGTGTGTGTAAAGTGGGGGCACAGACGTCCCTGCAGTAGAGGACCCAGCACCACTGTGTTGAGCCTGGAAGACGGGGGCCAGAGCCTCTCCAGCCCCCCAGCATTCCTCCCCTATCTACCCAGAGAGCACAGCCCCACTGGGGGAGGCTGGTCTTCATCAAGGCCTTCTGACAAAGGCAGGGAGTCGGGCCATAGAGAGGGAGACAGGAAGATGGAGACACGCGGGTCCGATCTGGTGCTCCCGAAGCAGTCCTAATTTGCCGTCGAGAAAAGCACAGGCGCCTGGCTTGTGTTAAAAACTGCTGTGATAAGATGCAGGTTCTTTCTTTTCCACTTCAGCCAGCGGTTCTCAGGTACCCCCTCCACCCTCACCATTACCCCCGAGAAACACCAAAGATAAACCACTTGGACGTGACACCCTGCTTCTCTTGGACAATTCCCACCCAGATAGCAGTGTGTTAAACAGAGTGTGTCTGCGTGTGTGTCCGATGAGCCGTTCTGGTGTTGACCGGTGTCCTGCCATAGAACAAAACTAAACAAAACAAAACTACTGAGAAACTTTGGGACTTGGAAAAGGATTGTCACAAGGTGCTGACGTACACCGCTGTAAAAATATGAAACGTCCGGACTGTAAGTTATGGAGGAATGCTTCTGTTAACTGTGAAAAAAATTATTTTCCATGTTTTTATTTTAGGACAGCGTTGAATGTGGAAGTGGGGATTTTACATTTTAGGAGATAACAGAGACTGATTACTATAGTCATTACATGTTCCTGTCAAGTGTCATTGTTCATGTGTTTCCATGTTTGTTTCTCAGCCTGAAGTTACTTTGCCTCTGTAATTTTTTTTACTTTAACCGCTTTTATCTTATCTGATTATTACACATTGCAGGTTAGGAAACAGTTCACGTCATAAATGGTCAGCTTCGCTGACACAGACTAAGCCTTGGCTTGCACTAAGAAATGTCTAGACTATTCTTAATATGTGTCCACAAAATCGTCCCTATTGGCACTATATTAAGTCCAGTCTTGAGAAAAGTGCTGCTTTTCTTATTTTCCAAAGCCTGCTACAGAAAGTGCAACAACATTGCTACAACAAATTTGAGGTCTGTACATCTCCATATTTAATCATGCCCTTACTGAATCATCAGCAGTGAAGAGCAGATCTTTCACCTCCAGTGTTTTCTAATCGCGGTTGATGAACTGGACCAACTCTGTGAAACCCGGGAATCGTGTTTTCCTTGGCCAGATTGACTGACTCCGGCCTTCATGATGAATACCATGTGTAAAGCCACTACAGCCTGCATCCAAAATGGCACCCTACCCCAGATACAGTGCATAGAGTTCTGGTTGAAAGTTGTGTGCTATGGAAGGAATAGTGTGTGACTTTGGACACAATCCAATTCTCTCTCAATTCCATCAAGTTCAGTCTATTATTTTACCAGGCTCCCTTTGGAGCGACTGAGAATAAAAATGTTCTGGTCGCCCATCGTAAATTCTGTATTTTAGAAACCCCTTCTTTGTTTCAGACTATGCCAGGCTGTCGATGAGAAACGCAGGTTGGGGGGAAGTTGAGTTCAGAGAGTCTCTTTCTCTAACCTTAACTTTACCGTTCCTCAATGAGAAACACAGGTTTCAAAAAACCAAGTTCATTTTCTTTTATTTAACGCGTGTATGTACAACTCAACCGCTCTTTCTTCTGGTAGTGTACCGCTCTTCTACCACTCTTCACTGTTCTTCTGGTAGTGTACCACTCTTCTACCGCTCTTCACTGTTCTTCTAGTAGTGTACCGCTCTTCTACCGCTCTTCACTGTTCTTCTGGTAGTGTACCACTCTTCTACCGCTCTTCACTGTTCTTCTGGTAGTGTACCACTCTTCTACCGCTCTTCACTGTTCTTCTAGTAGTGTACCGCTCTTCTACCGCTCTTCACTGTTCTTTTGGTAGTGTACCACTCTTCTACCGCTCTTCACTGTTCTTCTAGTAGTGTACCGCTCTTCTACCGCTCTTCACTGTTCTTTTGGTAGTGTACCACTCTTCTACCGCTCTTCACTGTTCTTCTGGTAGTGTACCACTCTTCTACCGCTCTTCACTGTTCTGTTTGTATTTCTCACCACCACGTCCCAAATCATACCATATTTCCTCAGTAGTGCCCTACTTTTGAATTTAGGATTCATATAAAGTAGGATGCCATTAGGGACAAGGGCAATCCCTCTGACAAGTCACTGACCTCTGATTTGACCTGAGAGGAGACTGATGCCTATTTCTACTCCATGTCAACACGTGTATGAAGAAATAAAAAAGGGCAGGTGGAAAATACTCAGACTTAATGAGCAGACTTTATATGTACTTATTTTCAGTACATATTAGCACTATTTCTTATACCCAAACCATCTGCCATTCCAGAGACTCACTAGAGTCTGTTGAAGAGACAAGAGTTGTGGCCATGAGAAGTGTAGCGTAGCGTTAGCCTTTCCCTCTGCGGCGTTAGCCTGTCCTTTCTGTGGCCTTAGCCTGTCCCTCTGTGGCGTTAGCCTGTCCCTCTGTGGCGTTAGCCTGTCCCTCTGTGGAGTTAGTCTGTCCCTCTGTGGCGTTAGCCTGTCCCTCTGTGGAATTAGCCTGTCCCTCTGTGGAGTTAGCCTGTCCTTTCTGTGGAGTTAGCCTGTCCTTTCTGTGGCGTTAGCCTGTCCCTCTGTGGCGTTAGCCTGTCCCTCTGTGGAGTTAGCCTCTCCCTCTGTGGCGTTAGCCTGTCCCTCTGTGGAGTTAGCCTGTCCTTTCTGTGGCGTTAGCCTGTCCCTCTGTGGCGTTAGCCTTTCCCTCTGTGGCGTTAGCCTCTCCCTCTGTGGCGTTAGCCTGTCCCTCTGTGGAGTTAGCCTGTCCTTTCTGTGGCATTAGCTGTGTCCTTCTACAGTGCAACGTAATGCAGTGATTTGTGCAAAAAGGAAAACACAGACATCGCGTTTTTGCTGCTGCCTGGAGTCATTCAGAAACAACTATATTTAGTGGCCAATGCCCAGGCATCCCATCTGGTTTCATTCTGAATCTAGTCGGAGTCACACATAAAATTACACTTGGCTGTCCACGTTTTATTACTCAGCTTTGATTTACGACCTTGAGAGTACAAAAATAATTGGCAGACATTGACCATCTTTTATAAGCTGTGTTTGGGGGCAACACTGAGAAGAGCAGGGAAATGACTTGGAACTGAAGGAATGCGATGACGCCATCCTGAGAAGGAACAGCCGGAGCAGGGCGGGTGACATTGTGTGTTTTTGTAGCAGATGCCACCTTGGTCAGTTGGGCTCCCAGAAAGTTGACGTATTATTGTGTACACACCACCAAACCAGGCCGCGGAACTACGTCTGGAAGCAGCACATCATCTGAAACTATGTGATGGTTGGCGATCTGGAAATGTACCGACACTGTGAAGGCAATTTTTAGCCACTCTAATGAACCAGGCTGCAGCTTAAGCTGTGCAGCACTTGAAAGACGCGCCCCATTGAAGGATTAAGGCGGCCTTCTGGGAACCAGTCCTGGATAAACACTGCTGTGTTTTGACTCGGTATGACGGACCACAGATTCAATCAGGAGTTGAACCAGCCTTTCCTGGCTGCGTGGAATAACTCTGGGCTCTGTGGCCTGAGACGAGGTGTCCTTTTCACTGCAGCAAACCCTCTGCTGTGGGTCTCAAGCTGCGTTCGTGAAACAGACTCTCTGATAGGCACCATTACTCACTCAGTTCCACAACCCTAGACCGTTCTCTGTTTCAGAAGGTCTTGACTCGTCAAATGTTCACGTGCCAGGAGCAAGCTGTACTTAACGAGTTGTATCGAGACAATTGCGGCACACACATACATATCAGAGGATTTGCCAATCATAAAAATGTCCTCTATAAACTGTGCCATGTGCTGCATCAACCTCCTTGCTTTAGAGAACACTCTCAATGCAGAAGTAATCCTACGTTGGAGACACAGTAGTGCTCACGTGAGGGAGAAAAACTAGTGTTGAGGTGAATCACGAGCAGTGCTTTTTTGAGCTGTTCTCTAGACTCATCTCCTTGATACAAACACGAGTTCACTCTTATAAGTAGGATCAATATCTCCACTCTCATGTCAGTAGGATCAACATCCCCAGCCTCCTGTTTGGTGGATGTGTCAACATCAGCATTCCTGTTTAGGGGGATGCATCGTCTCTACTCTCCTGTCAGTATGTCAACATCTGTACTGAGGATATGTCTACATTTTAGCAGGGAGGTATACAGTAAACTGTATGTGTTTTCTTAGCATACTTACCTTACTGACTGGGCTACTCCAAGACCTTGACTTATTTCTTTGCAGGTCTCTTTGTGTGCCATTGTCCTGCTTGCAGAAGACTTTTCACAAGTCCCAGGCCTCTTGGCTCTATTCTTGTCTCATCAGACCATAGAATCTTCTTCCACTTGATCTCAGTCTCCCAAATGCTTTCTGGTAAGCTCTAGCCAAGATAAGATGTGAAAATGGTTCCGCATTTTTGGCTTTTTGCCACTCTTAAGAATGCCACTTCTGTAAGGTACCTAGGCTATTGTGACAATGTGAACAGGGTCTCCCAGGTCAGTCTTGGAAGACTGTATCTCCTTTAGAGTTGCCCTGGGCCTTCTGGGGACCTCTACATGACCTGGTTGATTAATGCTCCTTGTCTTGATACTGAGTTTCTGTGGACGGACATTTCAATTAACTATTCCCATATGTTATTTTTTTTATATGGAAACATGGAAAGTGTTGTGTTCATAAGATGTGTTCATCAGTAGCAGAAATGTCAAGTTAAATGCATTTTGTCAGAGTGAAGGCAGCTGTACCAGAATTACATTACACCTGGTAGAGTGGGAGCGAAGGCAGCTGTACCAATATTACATTACACCTGGTTGAGTGGGAGTGAAGGCAGCAGTACCAGTATTACATTACACCTGGTAGAGTGAGAGTGAAGGCAGCAGTACCAGTATTACATCACACCTGGTAGAGTGGGAGTAAAGGCAGCTGTACCAGTATTACATTACACCTGGTAGAAGGGAGTGAAGGCAGCAGTACCAGTATTACATTACACCTGGTAGAGTGGGAGCGAAGGCAGCTGTACCAGTATTACATTACACCTGGTAGAGTGGGAGTGAAGGCAGCTGTACCAGAATTACATTACACCTGGTAGAGTGGGAGTGAAGGCAGCTGTTCCAGCTGTTTGCTCTCTGTCTTGCTCTCTTTCTTCTCCATGTCTCTGTCTCTTTCCTCTCTCTCTCATGTTCTCTCCCTGTCCTTGGTTATCCCTCTGCTCTCCAGATCCAGCACGGCAGTCAACCAATTACCAAAGAGAACACAACAGAAACAGGAAGTACAGTAGTAGGATCACGAGCCAGGAAACTGAAGTGTTCGATTAAAGATCCTTGCGCACACAGAGCCACCGACAGGCGAGAGAGTGAGACACACACATGGAGTCGGGCTTACCTAAACATCTCTAGACTTTTTGGGGGGTTTTGGAAGACAGCCTAAAAAAGTGCCTGTCGCAGATGTTCTGACAGAAGGTGTTTGCCTGCTGTTGGTTGATTCAGCGCCATACGAAACCCAGTATGACCACCTCAGCCACCCGTAAGCAGAGCCCTCCCAGAGCATGGTTCTGAGCCAACCCTGCCTTCTGCTTCAGGAGAGAACATACACCCTGCGGATTGAGCCACACCTCTACGATGCTTCTGCGCTTCTCCATCCACCAATGATGATGGGAGTAATAATAATATTTGGCAAGGTGGGGGGAGGGGGGGCTGCAAGAGGTTAAAGGGGCAGAGAATCTCAAGTAAATCTTGTGAATCTGAATGGTGGTGTAAGTTAGTATATCACTGGGAGGTACTACTAAAGGGGGGTAAGTACACTGTGACTCTGTTCAGACAACTGACTATAGGTGGGGGAGTGGCAATCTAATAATCCTAGAGAATGGGAGATAACTACATCCCTAGTGGCAGAGATCTAATATTCCTAGAGAATGGGACATCACTACATCACTAGTGGTAGACATGTAATATTCCTAGAGAATGGGACATTAGAGCTCTAACAAACCCAGGGAAAAATTGACATCACTACATCACTAGTGGTAGAGCTCTAACAAACCATGAAAAGGGACATCACTACATCATTAGTAGTAGAGCTGTAATGGAATGCAGCGATTAAAAAAAAAAGGCATCACATATGGGATTACTTAGATTTAAAGCACTTACAATGTTAGAAAGAGGTTTTCATTAATCCATCTGATTCAATTAAAGCAGAAGAGGTAAGCCTCACGCTTGTGTTCCAAATGAAACCATATTCCCTTCACTGAGCACTTATTCTGACCAGGGTCCTATTGGGCACCGGGATTGAGTGGCATCCTCAGTATTGAACAGCCTGTCATGTGAGAGCTACTTCTCTGACTTGTTCAGTGTACCGATGCCATGTGTTCTTTGTTTACATCCCCATGTGTCTTACAACACTCATTTCTGGACTGACTCCAGCAGACTTTATCCTGATGCATAAATTATATTATATTTAACTTGTTTTTTAAATGATAGTACTGAGCCAGCAAAACTATAACCAGCAGAAATATACATATGTGTATACATTATGACATATATGATATTAAAGTTATTTTATGAATCGTTATATTTTGACAATTACATGTTTATTACTATTTCTTTACAGTAATAATGATAATAGCTGTCAAGTACATTTTTATTATGATTCCGGACAGTGGGAGGTCATCAAAACAGTAGGGAGATCTCCAGGTCTAAAGATCTCCAGGTCACCATATCTCCAGGTCTCCAGATCTCCAGGTCTCCAGATCTCCAGGTCTACAGATCTCCAGGTCTACAGATCTCCAGGTCTCCAGATATCCAGGTCTCCAGATCTCCAGATCTCCAGGTCTACAGAGCTCCAGGTCTCCAGATCTCCAGGTCTCCAGATCTCCAGGTCTCCAGATCTCCAGGTGTCTAGAAATCCAGGTCTACATATCTCCAAGTGTACAGATCCCCAGGTCTACATATCTCCAGGTCTACAGGTCTACATATCTCCAGGTCTACAGATCTGCAGGTCTCCAGGTGTCCAGATCTCCTGGTCTTTAGATTTCCAGGTCTCCAGGTCTATATATCTCCAGGTCTACAGATCCCCCGATCTCCAGGTCTACATATATCCAGGTCTACTGATCTCCATGTCTACAGATCTCCAGGTCTACATATATCTAGGTGTACTGATCTCCATGTCTACAGATCTCCAGGTCTACATATATCCAGGTCTACTGATCTCCATGTCAACAGATCTCCATGTCTACAGATCTCCATGTCTACATATATCCAGGTCTACTGATCTCCATGTTTACAGATCTCCATGTCTACATATCTCCAGGTCTTTATAACTCCATGTCTACAGATCTCCAGGTCTCCTTCCGGCCCGGCTTGGTGTACTCATGGTAAGCTAGGAAAGGGGACGTGTTCTGTTCTTTTTCAAAGACTATCAGGCTCTATATCCACTAAGACATTGAGGGGAAGCAGGTTGGATGCCAGCTGGGAAAGCTCAGTGAAGCCAAGCTTTCAGTAAAGCCTTCTGGAAGACTTTGTGGTTGGAGGAAACATTTGGCTGTGGAGAAAACACAGAAAACTGCTTTCCTAAAATTCCCAGAAATCTCTGTTGTATTTTTCCAGAAATGCAATGTAAAATTCATTTTTATGCAACCTAAGTGAGCTGGATGTTTTTTTGTACAGAGAACATATTACCCATGTAGATGCAAACTCAAGAATCTCCCTTGAAACAGGTATAGTGTTTTGTTGTCCTATTATCTTTAGAAAAATGAATGTATCATTTGACATTCAATTTGAAGTTGACTGAACACAGCCTGAAATGTGTGTTGTTTATTGTGTAGGGTAATGGAAGTGTGGAAGTGGAGGCAGAGAATCTTTTTTTGAATTTGAGAAAAGAAATCCTCCTCCAATCACCTGTTTATTGTGAATGTATTTTTTATTTATTTCACCTGTGAATAACAAATGTCCTTGAAAATGTGACATATTGCATATTTGTTTATCCCCTCTATTCATTCCATTCATTGACTTGCAAATTATACAACAGGGAGGAAAAAATAAATCCTGTTATTAAAATTCAGGTAATGTATTCCCTGTTTCTGAATTCTATTTGAGAAACATTATTAATTTCATACATCAAGTCGGAGGGACCATCTGTTCTATGTGCTCTGATGCCCCCTACCATCTGCCCAGGCTGTGTTTGCTCCTCGCCCCTCCACCACTCCCGTGACGCTCCTCGCCTATCCACCACTCCTGTGATGCTCCTTGCCACCACTCCCGTGACGCTCCTCGCCCC